>CAWUFW010028078.1:0-23551 GCA_963921515.1 Calotriton arnoldi
TAAAATCGAATAAAGCTCATTTTGATTGATTGACGTACAGTTCTAGGCACTTGAACTTTGATCCCTAGCTTCAAAGTCAGCACCTTTCTCCCTTTATTTTGCAAATGTTTTTTCATCCTAGTACTATAACATACTGTTTCTTTGCCAAAATAAAACATATTTCGACTCTAGTTTAGCTATATATATATATGTATTCTTCTGCGCAATGTTGGTTTTGTGCGTGCTCTATAAGGTGCGTGTTCTGTAAAATGCTGTTTGTCTTTAGGTTACAGTATATTGCTTTTCTTCGCAGTGTCATAAATATGCAGTTACATTATTTTTACACTTTAATACCTAAAACAAATTTGTGTTGCATGTATTTTTTGCCATCCACACTGTATATCTGCCTTACTTTTGTTTTTTAACTACTTACTGGGTGTAAATGTGAGCTCACTTATTTATATAAACAATTTTAGACTTAAAAATACTGCTTAATTGCAGCTGGGGTTTTCCGGTACACACCACAGCACTTAATAGGTAACACGACTCTTATAATGCAAAAATCATCCAAAAGTATTGATTGAAGTGCTTTTAAATAACACCACCTAAATCCATAATACATTTACGTACACACAAAGTAAATAAAAATTTCCCAGGATCACAGGATATTGGGGCAACAGCAAAACATAATAATCCCCAACCTCAAATTCGGCACCTTTCTCCCTTATGCCACATCCACTCTATAATGACCTTTCTCTCACATATTCTGTTCCTTCTTTACAGCACATTCATTTACCTTTCTCACCTGATCCCTTCCTTCTCTTACTCCCTCTCACACTTTTTTCCTTTTAACATTTCCTTCTTCTCTCTTCCACTCCTGTCCTAATTTCTCCCCACACTCGCCTTCACTTACTCCTATTCTGTCTCTTAGCCACTCTCTTCACACTTTCTCTCCTTCTCCCATTCTCCTCCTCTTCGCATTTGTTTTACACCCACCCTCTCTCATACATCGCCACACCAAAAGCAACACTAAACCACTCTATGCAACGCCACTCCACTCTGTGCAACACCACTTCATTATACACAGCGCAACTTCATTATATGCAGCCCCACGCCACACAACACTGCTTTACTCCACTCCACGCAGCTTTACTCCACTCCATGCTGCTTTACTCCACTCAACGCCACTCTGCTTTACTCCACTCAATGCCACTCTGCTTTACTCCATTCAACACTCTGCTTTACTCCACTCAACACTCTGCTTTACTCCACTCAACGCCACTCTGCTTACTCCAAACCACTCAACTCCACTCTGCTTACTCCAATCCTATCAACTACACTCTGCTTACTCCAATCCACTCAACTCCACTCTGCTTACTCCACTCAGCCTTATTACACTCCACTCCACTTTACTCCTCTCCGCTTTACTCCACTCTGCTTTACTCCACGCCACTCTGCTTTACTCCATGCCACGCCGCTCTAATTTACTCCTCTACAGCACTCTTCTTTACTCCACTTCACTCTCCTTTACTCCACTCCATTCCACTCCACTCTGTTCAACGCCACTCTGCTTTACACAACTCCACTCCACTCTACTGTACTCCCCTCCACTCTGCTTTACTCCACACCACTCTCCTTTACTGCACTCCACTCTGCTTTACTCTACTCTCCTTTACTCCTCTCTGCTTTACTCCACTCTGCTCAATCCCGCTCTGTTTAACTCTACTCTTCTCAACACTACTCTGCTTTACTCCACTTCACTCAACGCAAATCTGCTGTACTCCACTCCACTCTACTCCACTTTGCTTTACTCCACTCCACTCTAATATACTCCACTCCTATCAACAGCACTCTGCTTTGCTTCAATCAACTCTGCTTTAATCCACTCTCCTTTACTCCACTACACTCCACTCCACTTTATTTCACTCCACTTTGCTTTACTCACTCCACTTTATTTCACTCCACTTCGCTTTACTCCACACAACTTTACTTTACTCCTCTCCACTCTGCTTTACTCCACTCTGCTTTACTCCACACCACTCTGCTTTATGGATTCAGGAGTAGCGTGCTTCTCACAGAAAAAATGCTCAACACCTCAGCATGGGTAGCAAGCACTATATAGATGCAAACCTTTTTCCTCTTCTATCCCTCCACTATCCTTTCTCAATCCAAATAAGTGACTAACATATCCACCACTCAAATTACTTTCATATTTCACTATACTAATTCACCACTAATCAGTTATGGGTTCTGGAGTAGTGTGCTACTTGCCGAAAGAGCTATTCGGCGCCTCATCAGGGGCAGTATGAGCTATATAAATGCAATTACAATACAATACTTTACTCCATGCCACTTTTCTTTACTCCATTCCACTCCACTCAATGCCACTCTGCTCTGCTCCACGTCACTGTGCTTTGCTCCACACCACTGGTCTTTACGCCACACTACTTTACTCCACTCGGCTCTACTCTGCTTTACTCCACACCGCTCTCCTTTACTCCATGCCATGCTGCTTTACTCCACGCCACTCTGCTTTACTCCACTACACTGAACACCACTCTGCGGTACTCAACTCTGCGTTACTCAACTCTGCGTTACTCAATTCTGCGTTACTCAATTCTGCTTTACGCCACTCTGCTTTGCCACTCTGCTTTACGCCACTCTGCTTTGCTCAACTCTGCTTCACGCTACTCTGCTTCGCTCAACTCTGCTTCATGCCACTCTGCTTTGCTCAATTCCACACTGCTTTACTCCATTCCAATCCACTCTACTTTACTCCACCCTACTCTGCTTTACTCCACACCACTTTGCTTTACTTCACGCCACGCTGCTCCACGCCACTCTGCTCCACGCCACTTTGCTTTACTCCACGACACTCAGCTTTACTCCATGCCACTCAATGCCACCCTGCTTACTCCACTCCACTCTGCTTTACTCCACTCCACTCTGCTTTACTCCACTCCACTCTGCTTTACTTTACTCCACTCTGCTTTACTTTACTCCACGCCACTTCGCTCAACACCACTCTACTTTACTTCATGCCACTCTGCTTTACTCCACACCACTCTGCCTCACTCCACACCACTCTGCTTTACTTTACTCCACTCTGCTTTACTTCACTCCACGCCACTTCGCTCAACACCACTCTACTTTACTCCATGCCACTCTGCTTTACTCCATACCACTTTGCTTCACTCCACTCCACACCACTCTGCTTTACTTTACTCCACTCTGCTTTACTCCAGTCCACTTTGCTCAATGCCACTCTGCTTTACTCCACTCTACTTAACCCCACTCAAGGCCTCTCTGCTTTATTCCAAGCTTTTTTAAAGTTATTTTTCAGTACGTATTGGGGGTAAATGTGCGCACAGTTATTTATGTAAACAATATTAGCCTTTAAACTAGTGCTTAATTTAAGCCAGGGTTTTCTGGTGTGCACCACCCCACTTAATAATTAACACATACTCTTATAATAAAAAAAAACACCCCAAGGTATTGAACTGATTTTAAATAACACCACTTAAGCACATAGTAAATTTACGTACATACAAAGTAAATAAAAATTTTGGGCCCACTTAACCCCTTCCGTGCTTCCGTCGGCCAACGGCCGTCGCGAGCACTACCTCGCTAGTGCTGCGCACGTCCGTTGGCCGACGCGGCCCCGCCCACTCTTTTAAACTGCCGCACCGTCATCTTTCTCCCTCTCGCCACATCAACTCCACAATGACCTTTCTCTCTCACATTCTGTTCCTTCTTTACAGCACATTCATGTACCTATCTCACCTGATCCCTTCCTTCTTTTCTGCTCTTACCCCTTCACACGTTTTTCCTTTTAACATTTTCTCCTTCTCTCTTCCACTCCTTTCCAAATTTCTCCCCTCCCTCGCCCTCGCTTACTCCTATTTCGTCTGCCTCTTAGCCACTCTCTCCACACTTTCTCTCCATCTCCCATTCTCCTCCTCTTCCCTTCTCATCTGTTTTACCCCCTCCCTCTCTTACACTCCTCTCCCTAGGACACATTTCACAGTGAAAATAATTGTATTTAAATTAGTCCTTAATTTTAGCCTGGGTTTTCCAGTGTGCAATAGCGAAAAAATCACTCAAAAGTATTGAAAGTAATTTTAAATAACACCACTTAATACTATAATAAATTTTCTTACATACAAAATAAATAAATATTCTGTCTCTTTGGTTAAATAATGTTTTCTTTCATATTTAATGTACAACACTTTTTTTTTGGCTTGGAGGACCTTTTAAGTCAACAGTGCACACATGGCATTCTTTCTTTTCTTTTCAAAACCCGAGCTATTAAGGGGCCGATTCCGATCCCGGCCGGTAGGGCTCCGAATCGGATTCGGCTTTACCGGATCCGATTCGGAGCCCTGTTTCCCGACCGAACCGTACGCGGGTCCGGCCGAGCGAGTACGATGCGAAATCGCCGACCGACTCGTCCGGGCGTCCCGACCGCTCCGACCGACTCGCTCCCGGCTCGAACCGCTCCGACCGACTCGCTCGGACTCGACTCGCACCGCGCAATGGAGACGTTTCCCGGCCGGGTAAGTACGATGCGCGCCGCGAGCAGTCCGACCGAGCCGCGCACTCCGGCTCGTAAGAGCTGTCGGAGCCGTACTTTGGGGGTCCGTGTCGGACCCTCTGTACGCGTAGCCGCGCGAGTCGCACACAGGGGGACCCATGGGTCCCCCTACCTGTGCGTGTACGGCGCGACCGCTCGCCGCGTACCCGCTGTAGGGGGCGCCCTTGTCCGACTCCGCACCCATTGAGTCAATGGGAGCCCGCGTACGCGTTGTGACGACCGGCTCCCATTGACTTCAATGGGAGTCCGACCGACTCGAGTCCGATAACATACGGACGCATCGTACTCGTTCGGTCGGACTGCACGGGTCCGATTCGGTCGGAAATCTCTCCGGGTCCGGCTCGGTCGGTGAAATTTCCGGCCCGAATCGGAATCGACCCCTAAGTATCCTGTTTCCCAGTTGCATTGGAAGGTCTTTTGATAATTATCAGCATCGCCATCTTTTCTATATGGTTAATTTGCACCCAGACAGTAAACAGAACATGTACTTTACCACATGCTGTTTCATTTCACAGTTTGTTGTGAACTTTCAGCCAATGGACTAAATTATTTCCTTGCTGGATACATCCTGCTTTCAAAACACAATTGCACTTTACAATAGTTTTCTGCAAAATGTTTGTACCATCCATACTGCAAATATGTTTGTTTAACCCAAAGATATTACACTTTTTTGACACATCACTTAAGGACATAATAAATTTTCATACATACAAAAACATTACAGGATTTTCCCAAACACAGATGCTGTTAGGCCACGCCACGTTTGTTGTTGTAGGCTGCACAACATGTGTTTTGCTTGTGCAACCCGTGATGCTGCAGAGTAGGTATTTTTTTATATTTAAAGCTGTGTAACATGCCTTTTGTTTTAAACAATTTTAGCCTTTAAATTAGTGCTCAATTTAAGTCGGGGTTTTCTGTGGCACATCACGGCCATTAATCATTAACACCTGATTTTATCGCAAATAATTCACCCAAACATAGTAAATCAACGTGATGGCATGACATGGATCTTGTTTTTTTTTTTTTACTAGGTCCCTGAAAGCCGCGCCAGAAACGCTTCTTGTATGCTGTTTATAATGAAATTTGGAAAATCTCTCAACAGGAAGCTGCAGAGAGATTATGTGAAATTGACAGAATTAACTTAGAAAAGTCTTTGCGGCCGATTCCGATTTCGGCCGGAAGGGCACCGAACGATGGTCAGAGCCCTTCCGACCGAATCGGAACGTGACGGCCGGATTCCTTTCCGACCGAGCCATTCCGATGGGCTCGGTCGGAAAGGAATCTGACTGGGATTTCCGGATGGCTTACGGACGGGCTCGGAGAGCCCGTCCGCCGTCCGGGGATCCTTCAGTACTCCCCCGGCCGCCTCTTCACGACCGAGGGAGTACGATGGCAGTATTTCACTGCCTTTTCGTGCTGGTCTTTCCGGCATGAAAAGGCAGTCGGTAACTGTCTTTGGGGGCCCCCAGTACCGTCCCCATGGGTGCGAGGCCGCCGAATGGCTGCCTGGGGGCACCTATGGTGCCCCTCTGTTGATCCCTGCACCCGGTGGCTGGCACCTTGGGGTGCCGGCCACAGGGTGCAGGGATGAACTGCACCCCTGCTTTTCACAATGCAAGCATGCATTCCGCTCGGAATGCATGCTCCCATTGTGAAGTATACGAGTGCGACCGAACAGGGTTCAGTCGCATCGTACTTGCAGGGCCGTAACCGACAACAGCAGGTCGGTCGGTTACGGCTCCTGGATGATGTCGGACGGACCTGAGTCCGTCCGACATCGGAATCGGCCCCTTTGTCTGTGGTTGACAATGGTATGACCACACTGACATCCAGGATTTATTCACTGGACAACATTGTATCTTTGCTATAGATATAATGGAACAGGATCTGTCCATCTTACAACATAGACAATCACAGTTGTGTTCTATTGTGTCAGTAAGCTGGACACTACAATCACTGCGCTCTGGTTATGTGCCCTGGCGATATATCAACAGTACGTCTCTGTTCTCTGCATATATTTTGACTGAAAAGCAGATAACAATGGCACAAAGGGATGCGAAATTTACAATGCTGCGCATTGAAAAATTAGACCAATTATCTTTCAGAGTCACCGTCCACAGAATGGTTAATTCATGGCCATATAACATTGCCGGTAACAACTTTCCAGTTTCAATATTGCCTAGAACACCAACAGGTAGGCAGGTATGAAGCAATGGGTAGGGAATTCTTACATGAAACTTGGGAATTACCGTATAGATTTAGATGCAGGAACGGGGAAACCGAAGTGTTTATCAGCGGTACAAACAGCGAGAATTCTTTGAGTGGATCTCTCATTTGCCAGGATATTATGCTTCACGGGGCCTGCAATTGTTCAGTTGCAAACTTGTCGGTAAGTAGACATAATATCGAATTTTTTATATCGACATACATAAATATCGACTTTAGTATATCGATAGTACTAAATATCGATGTTGTGTATATCAATGTTAAAAATATCGATTTTAAGTGTTGTTTAAAATATCGAAGTATGTAATATCGACTGTTAAAATATCGTTATGTTAAAATATCGTTTTTGTACTATTTTTAATGTATTTATAGTTTGTAGTTTGATTATAGTTAATAAATGTTATAAAAAATTAAGAGGGTCATTACGATGGCGGGCGGACAAAGTCCGCCCGCCACCGCAATGGCAAAAGGGACCGCCCGCCATAGGTGCGGCGGTCCCGCCATTCAAATTAGGAGGCGCATCCCGTATTTTTTACAATGCGGCGGGCGGTGCTGTCAGCAGCACCCGCCGCAATGTGAAAAATGCATGTTGTGCATTTGAATGCACAACGTGACAGGCACCGCGCGGTGCCTGCCACCTTGTGCATTCAAATGTAGGGGGGTACCATAGGTAACCCCCATGTGCACCCCCCACCCCCACAAAACCCTGGGGGCCCGCAATGGGCCCCCAGAAGCAAAGACCGCATGCCTTTCCATGGCGGCAACGCCACCATGTAAAGGCTGCTTTCTGCCACCATCCTAATATGGATGGCGGTGTCTTGCAAACACCACCACCATGTTAGAGCCCTTTTCCGACCGGTCCCCTGTCAGACCGGCGGAAAACCGGCGGACGGTCTTTCCGTCCGCCAGGGTCCCCCCCGCCATCGTAATATGGTGGGGGGAAATGGACTGCGGGCGGTGACAAATAGCGGGCGGTGGCGATCCGCCCGCTATCATAATGACCCCTTAAATTTGTAAAATATTTTTAGGAGCGGGATGTTGGGTTTATAGGGGATAAGGGTGGGGAGTGTTTTAAAATAATTGATTTTAATTTTAATAAATTCGAAATTTAAATTTATAATTTATAAATATTAATTTCAAATTTAGAAAAATATTTTTTAGGAGTGGGATGTTGGGTTTATAGGGGATAAGGATGGGGAATGTTTTAAAGTAATTTATTTAAATTTTAATAAATTCAAAATTAAGGGGCTCATTACGATGGCGGGCGGAAGCACAACCGCCGTGCTGGTGGATGCAAAAACCACCAGTTACCGCCGGCACGCAGCAGTCCACACGCCCGCCCAATTACGATGCGAAAAGTAGGCCAAACACCGCCGGCAAGCCAGCAACACCGTCCGCCATCAAAGTGCGCCCGTACACGTAGCGGCGCAGCCCAACTGACACACACCGTCCGACGAAACACGTCCCGCCCGGCGTATAAATTACGATGCCGCAAACAAACGGCTCCCACGGCCAAGAGATACCGTACGACAAACCGAAGCGGCAACACGGACGCCGAGCACGGACAACGAAGAAGCGGCTCCCCGAGCATGAATCCAGCACTGCAGGCCCTCCCCATGCTCCTGCTGATGCACCACCAAGGACGCAACGTACCGCGGAGACGCAGGTAGGCACACACACAACAAGTGCACGCAAACAGCGCACACAGTGCAAGGGCGGAAAAGCGGACAACCCCCCACCAGCGCGTGTACACTACACATCCACCATTGCATCCACATATGACACACAGGCCAAATCGTAACATCGCGTAACACATGTGTACACACCACCTGGGACTAGGAACCAACAACCCCGTCACGGCCCCAAAGCGGCGATGACGCCGCCACACATGCGCACAACGCAGAGGCCAACCGCAGCGCCATGCATGCGTCGCACACAGACACAGGGACACAACCAAGCAGCACACACATCAGCCCCACCCCGAACGCACATGACACGTGACAGGCCTGCCACAGACATGTCCCCAACGCCCAATTCACGGACAACACCCAACGCCACACAACCGACGCACACATGTCAGTGAAGACACGCAACAGCAGGACACACCCCAGTGTAACAAACATGGCGTAGCACACAGCGGCGGCAACACCAACTAGGAGAAGCAGGGCCCCTTCGGGAAGAGGAACGCCAGTACCACACTGAAACACCCATACCACCCTGCACATATGAACAAGACATATAAAACGGAACACCAAAGAGCCCGGGGACCGACAACAGGTGGCCCAAGAATAACATTCACACACAAGGCCCAACGCAGAGCGGAAAGGCAGCCTGCCGCCCACACAAGGGAGAGCAGACAGCACTGAATGACCTTCCATTCCAACTCCGAAACCACAGCCCTACGACAGAAGCCGGTGAATACAGCCATTGTCCAAGAATAGACCAACACAGGCATGCCGAGGAGACCGACCACAGGGCAGATAGCGCATATCACAGAAGCACACAACGGACGGGGAAGAAAGAAGAAAACACTCCCCCATGTCGGCCACATGCAAGTTAATTGGAAGGAGTCACACATCACTGACCTTGAACTGTCTGAGAAGCATGTGGGATGAGGGCCCGTGTCCTCCAAACAAGCCAACAGAACACAAGTCCTGTCTCCCTACGTCTACACAGAGCTCACAGCAACCTCGGAGCGTGCACATTGCAGACTGCACACACAGCCGGAGCACGCCACCACAACGCACCGCTGCGTAATGGCAACCGCAACACACCTACCCAACTACGCCGAACAGCTCAAGCTGTACAAAACCAACCTGTTTCATATATTGGGATGCGATCTCCTGTCCCTGCTGAACGTAAGTTACCGACTGACTTACCGCATCACATTGTTCAGCTGCGTCATGCCCGTCTTCTACTGTCGGAGGTGTCCCTACCAGCATCCCGTGGAGATATGCCTCTCCAACCCGGCATGTCTGAAGGCGGACCTGCTACCACTACTCCTCCCTCTGGACGCACACGACAGGGCCTGCTCTGCCTATGGGGGCATGGCGTATGTGGCCAACATCGCACCCGCACTGAAATGGGACCACTGTGCCTCCACACGACGGATCATCGAGAACAGCTACATCGAATGTCACCCAGCATGCCCCATCATGGTCCTCCAAGGGACAACTTACGAACAACACCTTGACAGCCACCATCCGCTACATTGGCTGGCAAACATGTACACCACGAATGACATGGAAGCCCTGCTGGACGGCATCGCATACCTGACAACCTGTAAATTCGTCGGACCACAACGCAGGTTCCCCGATTGACCTATGATGTCCAACCCCGCACCCATGCTTAGCTTCCGCACGGACTGGCCAGTCACCACCACAACAGCCATACCAAACGACCGGCAACTGTAACCACACCATCAACGACATCGCCATGACATCGGATATGACCGGGACATGCACACTGTTCCCCATCACATCCAGGAACACCGCATGCATCGTGGGAGGCAGTGGCATGGGCTCTGTGTATCGCACCCACATGGACGGAACTGCACGAACAACCAGGACACGACATGGATCCAGCGCACATGGACACACACACCGCTCAGTGGACATGAATAGGTCGCCTGGAGTCTGTGGGTGCTGCACCCCTCCCACCCCCGCCCGGGAATCCCATACCAGGACCTTTGCATGGACGACAAGTGCATACAACAACAACACGACCCCAGTGACTGTGACATGTCCAGTAACCACCACAGTGCAACAACAAGTGGCACGCCGCTGCATGCACGCAAGCACATGCCCTGATGTCATCTCACATGCACGCGTGCATGAGGAACAACCGCAGCAAACCTGTCACATGGAACTGAGATGGACTGTGCCCATGATGCCAAGCGGTCTGGTAGGCTACATGTATACCATCTGTGTCAAAGTCCGCAGCTCCGCAGCTATACGTAAATGTACATTAGCACAGCCTTGGCCAAGCAGATGTCACTCTGAAGCCCACATCCCACATGCAACAGCCAATCACATGTAACCCCACACCCTATCCCATTTGCAATCATGCTCAGTATATCCTCAACATGTATTCCGCTGCCAGTAGTGTCCACTATACTGCATCACAGAGGACAGAAGACTCAATATAATGTTTGAAACCAAAACTGTCTCCAGCTGACTCATTTCACAAGTACGAATGAGAGAGGATGAGAGTATGTGAAGTACACGGCAGTCGTGACATGACCATGTAGTCCACTGGTATTGGATGTCAACGCAAATGAGTAGCACAACTGTGGAAGACACACATGTGTCGTGTGAAGTCGTATGGACGTAGTGCTCAGGTGGGTGGGTGTGACGGGTAGATGCGCACATGCCAAGTTGGAGCACGCCGTGTTGGGAGGGGTCATGAACAGTACACCACCGCTTCCCTGGGCATTGTGAGAGGACACCTGTCGGGGGGGGAGTGAACACGTATGTGCACAGCAGCCAGGCACACGTACAAAGCGGTACCAGGCGCACCTCAGCCCAGCCTCTGTGGACAAGCTGGATCCTGTTGTGCGCCCGCCATGCCCCTTGACAAGGCACACACAGTCCCAGTCGACCAGGTGTAACCCCAACATAGTCAATCCGCACAGGCGATACAGGGCACGGGATGGCAGTGGAGCATGGTGTGTGAGAGGTCTCCTCACGCTCCTCCTGGTCATATCACGCAGGCAATAGAACCTCAACGTCTAGCATGGCACAAGTCAAATGGAAGTGTAGGGGGACGCACCACAGCACGAGCAGCACTGACGTCACGGGAGGTGGCTCGCACCATCCCATCCATTGCCCATCATACCAACCACGCCACATGCCATTGCGACTAAGTGCAAGCGCGTGCGCCACCACCCTGAGCCCTCCCCAGAGAGGCCAAAGAGTGAATGTGTGGGCCATCAGCCACAGACGGACGCGGCCTGGCCGCAAGGGCAGCCACAGCCACTGGGTGTCGCAGGTGGCGGATCCGGAAGGCGAAGACTGTGATGCATAGTCCATGCAGGCCGGGTCTCCATTTGGGGCGTCCCGCCACACATCATACCCTGAGACAGCCCACTCGTGCAACTGGACCCACACATACACTCCTTGCCCTCTCTGGTGCGAGCTTGGGGCTGCCTGTGCAAGCGCTAGTCTCGCAGGTGAGCATGCATATTGGGGGAGCGAGGGGAGGACATGAGGGCTGGGGCGAAGATGACTGTATCACTGTCAGTTAGTACAAGGGATGACCCAGATGTGGAAAGGAAGAGACGTGTCCCGTGTGTACTGCAACTAGTCGCCAATCCAACTACCCCCCCATGTCCGGAATGTAAGCCCGCACCTAGGCCCGCCCATCCGCCACATCGAACATACCACCAGCACGACAACCTTCCCATTCGAAACACTGACTGGGAGTGGCGACCAGTGAACAATCATGTGTAGCCTACCCACGCGTACATGTGGGCCTTCCATGATCCATGTCACCTGAGGCAAAGTCATGACATGCGCAATGAGGGAAGTGAGGAGAGCTGTCCGCCCCACGCACAGAAGGTGCATCAGCTCCACAGACCCAGCAGCGAGTCCAGCAGGGGTCACATGTGCAAGGGCAGCTGTGCCTGGTGTGAAGGCACATGCATATAGACAGCACATCGACCAATGTGTAGTCTGCCCACATCTACAGTCCATCATCATGCGGACATAGGAATTGAACACAGGGCAACACATCTTAGTTGGTGCACCCACCGTGACCAACAATGCGCAATCATCGACGTACCCGCCCTGTGCATGGCCCCCCACCCAACGGAGGCACATCCAGTGCCACCATCCCACACACACAAGCCTTCCACGGAACATGCTGTGTCCAATGGTCAGTACAGAGTCAGCGCCCATCTGGTGGATCCTGAACAGGAGACACATGCACACACATGCCAGCTCCCACTATGTACGTCTGCCACCTGGCACGTGCAATGTAACCTCTCACCTGTGACGTGTGACTGCAAGCACACAGCCGTCTTGGCATGGGGCTGTCAATGTGGACACCTGTCAATGTTTCAGGAGGTGTGATCCATACAGTGCTGTACATAGGGTGCAGTGCTGACACCTACTACTGTCTCATATCCCCTCGTGCCACAGGTCCCACTTGTTTTGGCCGCTCAGCCTGTGCCCACATCGTCGTCGTCGTATGCCATACTCATCCAGCCGCGGAAGCAGTTCCATGCTCAGCAGACATTCATGTTGCCGTGGCGTGCCGCTTGACGGATATGCAGTCAGTCCCCATCAGCACGCCCCGCAAGTCATTGGGGCCTAGATCCCCATGTGCATGCACATGGCAGTGGTTTGTATCACTAGCCATTGCCATTGTTGGGAGACCTGTGTAAGTGTATTGTGGCCGTGCCGTCCCAGCTTGACAGCTGGGCTGTGGCTCATGTGCTTGCTCAGTCATGTCAGTGATGTGTATGCGAAATTGCTATGTGTCGTGTTGCTTTGACATGTGTCCTCTGCCATTGTCCCTAGGCGGAGACCGAACATTGACCGCCCATACCAATTGCTGGCGGACATGGACGATACAGAGGTTATTAGGAAGTTTCGGCTGGACAGGCCAACCCTGCATCGACTGTGTGCCATGTTAGAACCCCATCTCCGTCCCCGCAGGGTGTATCCGACTGCTGTCACCCCCACGGCTAAGGTGATGGCCGCCATGCATTTCTTCGCCACTGGGTCATTCCAGCACACAGTGGGCATTGGAGGAGGGATGTCCCAGCCCATGTTCAGCAAGGTGCTGAGGGATGTACTGGCAGCCATGATGCTGTACCGAAACAGGTACATCCGCTTCCCCAGGGCTTCCCCAGGGCTCGTGAATTGGCGGCAGTGAAGGGTGCATTCTATGCCCTTGGCAGAATCCCACACGTCGTTGGAGCCATTGACTGCACACATGTCGGCCTTGTTCCACCACAGGCCACTGAGCACCTGTACCGCAACAGGAAGCACACGCACTCCCTGAATGTGCAAGTGGTGTGCCTTGCGGACATGGTGATCACCCACGTGTGTGCAAAGTTCCCAGGCTCGGCCCATGACGCACACATAATGCGCAACAGCATCTTGCCACGACTGATGTCCAATATGCAACAGGATCGTGGCTGTATTGTCGGTGAGTATGTGGAGTGGTGTAGCGTGCTGGTTGTGCGATGCTGTCCCCTGTCCAGTTGGAATAGCAACGGTTCTCTGTGTCCCTCACACCCAGGTGACTCTGCGTACCCGAATGGGGCATGGCTGCTCAGTCCATTGAGGAATCCTCGCACCCCAGCAGACGATCGCTACAATGAGGCACATGGGAGGACCAGACGTGTGGTCGAGCGTACCTTTGGCCTCCTCAAGTCCAGGTTCAGGTGCCTGGACCGCACCGAGGGTGCGCTGGCGTACTCCCCACAGAAGGTGTGCCGGATAGTGGTGGCGTGCTGCATGCTGCACAATCTGGCCATTCGGAAGCAGATCCCCTCATCGTGGATGACGGAGATCAACCAGGGCCCCAGCCCGCAGACCAGCTCGAGTGAGGAGGACAGCGGAGAGGAGGAAGCTGGTAATGTGCGGCAGCAGCTCATCGCCCGCTACTTCACTTGACGGTGAGTGTCCATGTACGACGGCTGATGTGGCTGTATCTGTGCAGGTGTGTGTGTGCTGTGTCAGGGTGGCCGTTTGTTCACTGCGTGCTGTGTGTCAACGCTCCATGGCCAGGGTAGTATGCCACTGTTGGTGGCTGTGGCATTGTGCCCTATTGCTCTGTGCGATGTGTGTACATTGCTTGTAGTTGTTGACATGTACTGTGTGATGGGTGTGTGACACACTCATTGAATGTGCTCCTGTTCTGTCTCCCACCCCTAGGTCCCTACAGGTCCTCCGGATTCCATTGCCATGCCACGCATCAGGTGCCTTTCCGCCCAAGGTGGCCGTTGTATTCCGTACAAATAAAACACAGGGCACAAACAGCAGTTAGTGTAAGAGGTGCATTTATTTCAAACTGTGACATGTGATTGTGTGTAAGGTGATGACAAAAGTGGTGCGTGCAGTGACAATGAGCTGTCGGTCATGGCTGCGTGATGCTCAGGGTGTACCCACTGGTTCTATGTCCATAGTCCAACACACACATGCCATCCAGATGGCTGTGTGGAGTGGGATCGTAGTCCAAGTCAATGCAGTGGCTGGTCAAGGAAGGCTGGCGGAAGGCTGGCTGGCTGCCTCACTTGCGTTTGGAGCGTGCGAAGTCCTCCCGGGAGGTCGGTTTCCACTTCGGACGGCCCCTTCCACGTTTGCGAGGGGGTGCCTGCTTGCGACATGCTGGTGGTTGAGGTGTGCTCACTGGCTGTGGACGCAGGGGAACTGGACACTGCTGCTCGACCCTGCGCCCCGGCAGGTGGTGGCGGAGGGGAGCTGCTGTCCCTGGCTGTGACCTCACCGCCACCACCAGCTGGCCCATGAGGTCCACGAGTTGGCCCATACGGGCGTCCATGGACCTCAGCACCCCCAGCACCTCCCGCGTGTCTGAAGCAGACCTGACCCATTGTCCTTGGGCCTCTTCATAGGCCCCAAGGACTCTGGCCATTTGAGGCAGGGCATGGCTCCCAGGGGAGGCTGGCGTTTCCCTGACCCTGCTCCTCCTACCAGTCCTGCTGCCACCGGCCTGCCCACTAGCCACATTGCTCACCACGGTCCTCGCTGTGGCTCCCAGGGTGGATCCAGTCGGCCGGGCCACCACCTGCGCTGGGGCTGGTGCCAGCGAAGACGTGGTGGTGGTGGCGGCGGTGGTGGTCGGTGCGGCGATGGTGGCGGTTGCGGCAGTGGTAGTGGCCGCAATGACCGTGGGTGTGGCCGCAACGACAGTGGCAGCAGGGGGCTGGGAATGTTCAGCAGCCCTGGATGATGGGTTGGTGGGTAGGAGGGGTCTTGGGGAGCGGCTGGGCCCTGCCACACCAGATGGGCCTGCTTGGTGGTCCGTGTCCGAAGAGGAGGACAGATCCTCCACATCCGTGTGTCCTCGTTGGGGGCTTGTAGGCTGGCTGTGCTGGCTGCTGGCTCCATCCCCAGCATCCAGCAGTTCGTCACCTGTGCAGAGAATGAGATTTGTTATTGTGTTGCACCTGGCGAAGTATGTATTTGTCGTCTGACATTAACAGTTCGTGCAATCTCGTACATGGGTTTCCCGGAGGCGTGTGTGTGGCTGTAGCATTTGTAGTTGTGTGTGCTTGGCAATGGGACTGTGTGCTGTGCACATGTGGCATGGGACGGATTGGCCATGCCGATGGGTGTGTTGCTGTGCCCCTACTTATTGTGACTCTGGTGTATGCGGGCTCCTGGCCCATCCTGGGTCTGGTTTGTACTTTGCTTTTGGTGTTCAGATGGGACGCTTAGGAACGCATATGGCAACATGGGGGCCATGCCCCAGATTCGCATTTGGGAGGGGATATGCGTTTTGGGGTTCAAATGGAACGCTTAGGAACGCATATGGCAACATGGGGGCCATGCCCCAGATTCGCATTTGGGAGGGAATATGCTTTTGGTGTTCAGATGGGACGCTTAGGAACGCATATGGCAACATGGGGGCCATGCCCCAGATTCGCATTTGGGAGGGGATATGCTTTTGGGGTTCAAATGGAACGCTTAGGAACGCATATGGCAACATGGGGGCCATGCCCCAGATTCGCATTTGGGAGGGAATATGCTTTTGGGGTTCAAATGGAACGCTTAGGAACGCATATGGCAACATGGGGGCCATGCCCCAGATTCGCATTTGGGAGGGAATATGCTTTTGGGGTTCAAATGGAACGCTTAGGAACGCATATGGCAACATGGGGGCCATGCCCCAGATTCGCATTTGGGAGGGAATATGCTTTTGGGGTTCAAATGGAACGCTTAGGAACGCATATGGCAACATGGGGGCCATGCCCCAGATTCGCATTTGGGAGGGAATATGCTTTTGGGGTTCAAATGGAACGCTTAGGAACGCATATGGCAACATGGGGGCCATGCCCCAGATTCGCATTTGGGAGGAATATGCTTTTGGGGTACATGCTGTGAGCCATGGGTGCCGAACGTGACATGTGTTGTGGCAGCATGACAGTGCATGGTTTGAGGTGTGTGCATGCTTGACATGGCCTGCATATTTGCTGTCTGTTGTGATTACTGGACATGGCATTGGACGCATCGTTATGAGTGAGTGATGGTTGTGTGCCAGCCAACGTATTGCAGTTGTCCCATCTCCTTGGTGTGCGTGCTGCCCTGTGCCATGTGCATCACTGCAGTGCTCGGGGGGTGTGGCCCATGTTGTGTGTTGTTGCTCACAGTGTGTCGTGCGCTTCATTGACTTCTGGCACATGGTTGGTCATGGGCATGTATCTTAGCGTGACTGCTGTATGTGTGGCAGCTGTGCGGATGACATGCCTTTCATGAGACTGGGGCTGACGGATGGGATGGATGGTATGTTGTATGTGCATGGTGTGTCTGTGTGTTTGATGGGTTCAGTGGTGTTCGTGTGCATTTATGTTGTTCCGCTCTGTTGCGTCTAGTGTTGTTTGTCTTACATAGGCGTAGTTGTGGGGTGTGTGGTTGACAGGCAGTAGGGGCTACATGGACAGGACTTCAATGGTGTTTCGGTTGTGTGTGATGAGTTGCACAGTGGCTGCCGTGTGGTACTATATTCAGTGTGGCTTGTGCATGCAGACGTGGCTCCTTGGGTGTTGCTATGTCTGTGATGGGTCATGTGGGGTGTGAGTCTGTTGTTCATGTCCGTGTGCACATTGTTCACTTGTTCGTGACGGTGGGCGGTGCTGCGTGTTCGTCTGCTACGTGACATGTCCCATGTGTTGGTCGTGTTCCGGTCCTCATGCCTCCAGTAATCCAGCCCTGTCCAGTTTCCCACCTGCAAGTTGTTCGTGCGTGCACTGTACTGGATGCCACATGGCTCTAAGCGGGGGTGCTCCATGTTGCAGGTCTGTGGGGGTGGGGGTGTTGTGGGTCGTGGGGGTGGCTGGACACCCACTGACACCGATTGCTGTGGACCGTGATGTCTGCCTTTCGGCTGTCGTTGTGCACTGCGGTGTCTGACACGTGGCTGTGGGGTGTGGGGGATGCTCCTCCTTGCTGTGCTGTGGGACTAGGGGCCTGGTGTGTGTTGTACTTGCGCTGTCCACCGTCCCACCCACTGCACTTTGTGTTCCTGCCACTTACCTGTTACTTGTTGGTTAGTGCAGCTGTGGTGGACACATGGGTGTGGTGGGTGCTCGTTGTGGCGCTTCTGGCATATTTGGGGACCTGTTGGTGGTTACGTGGCTGGCTGAGTGTACACATGTCCCCACGTATCTTACAGTTGTTCGGTTTGGGCTGTGTGTGGTGGTGTCTGTTGCATGTGTGTGTGATGTGTTGTGTATTGTGTGCTGGACATGGGGGTGTTTGTCCCTGGGAGCTGTGGCATGGTGGTAGTGCATGTGAGTACATAGCGGTGTGCTGGTATACATTAGTTTGTACTTACCAGCCTCCACTCCCCCTGCTAATCCGGCGAGGATCTCCGGATGTATTATGACTCGCACCTTCTCCTCCCACGCTTTGAAGGTCTTGAAGAGCGCGGGATTCCCTCCGCCAGTGACGGCAGCCAGCTCTCTGTTTTTGCCCTCCTTCTTCTTGACCAGGCTCTTGACGTCATTCCAACGTTTGTTTATTTCTCCTCTGTTCCTGGGCAGGGTCCCGACTGCATTGACCTGGTCTACGATCCGGTTCCACATTCTGTTTCTGGTGGCTAGTGGTGTGTGCTGGACCATGTTCCCATAGATTTGTGGGTACACCTTGATGATCTCGTCGACCATGACCGTCAGCTCAATGGGCGTGAACTTGGGCATTCTTTGTGGTGCCATGGTGTTTGTGGTGCTGGTGCGGTGTGTGTTGTGTAATGTGCAGGGGGTTTGTGGTGCCGGTGTTTGGTGGTGGTGGTGGTGGTGGTGGTTGTGATGTGTGCGTTTCTGTGGTGTGCTGCTGGCCTTGCTGTGTCACTGTGTCCTCTCCTCTCCTCTCTGGTTTGTAATGTTGCAAGGGGTTGTGGTCTGTGGGAGTGCTGCTTTTGTACTTACCTATGTGGGTGTGTCCTCATGGTCTGTTGTTTTTCAGGTGTGTTGTGTCTGGGGTTCTGGCCTTTGTAGTTTTTGTTTGTCCGGGGGGTGTTTTCGGGATGTGTACTGTGCTTGTGTATTTGTGCGTGCCTTGCTGTGTGGACTTGTTGGCCATGTTGTGTGCTATTGGTTTTGTGAGCGGATGGTTTCTGTGCAGGTACGTGGGCGCCATGGCTTCTGCCGTGTCGATTCTCATCGGCGTTGTTTGCGCTGGCGGGCGGTATATTTGTAGTTTTCCCGCGCTCATGGCGGTGCGATCGTAATTTCACGTGCGGTGTGTCGGCCGTGAGGGCGGGCGGTTTTGTGTTGTCGTGCGTGTTTCCGTCCGTGGCGGGCGGTTTGACTCCGACTCGGACGATGGCGGGCGGTATCTTGTGTGATTTTTCCGCCGATGGCGGTTTTCGGTTTGTGTAATCGTAATGGCGTGGTCGGTGTTCAGACGGTGTGTGCGGGCGGATTTTTGCCGCTTCCATGCCTGGCGGATTTTTTTACGCCGGGTATCGTAATGGGCCCCTAAATTAATAATTTATAAAAATTAATTTCAAATTTAGAAAAATATTTTTTAGTAGCAGGATGTTGGGTTTATAGGGGATAAGGGTGGGGAGTGTTTTAAAATAATTGATTTTAATTTTAGTAAATTCAAAATTTAAATTTATAATTTATAAATATTAATTTTGAATTTAGAAAAATATTTTTTAGGAGTGGGATGTTGGGTTTATAGGGGATAAGGGTGGGGAATGTTTTAAAGTAATTTATTTAAATTTTAATAAATTCAAAATTTAAATTTATAATTTATAAATATTAATTTCAAATTTAGAAAAATATTTTTTAGTAGCAGGATGTTGGGTTTATAGGGGATAAGGGTGGGGAGTGTTTTAAAATAATTGATGATAATTTTAAGAAATTCGAAATTTTAATTTATAATTTATAAATATTAATTTTGAATTTAGAAAAATATTTTTTAGGAGTGGGATGTTGGGTTTATAGGGGATAAGGGTGGGGAGTGTTTTAAAGTAATTTATTTAAATTCATAATAAATTAGAAATTTTATTTTATAATTTAGAAAGTATAATTTCGAATTTTGCTAAAAAGTATTAGGAGTGGGATGTTGGGTTTATAGGGGATAAGGATGGGGAGTGTTTTAAAAATTATTAAATGAAATGTAAAAAATATTTGCAGTTTATATATTAAAATTTGGTTATATTTTCTTTGTATATTGCATGTATTGTTTTATAATTTTGGAGTTGTGTTCATAGGATGTAATGTTGGTTAATGTTTTATACATTTATGAAAAATATTTTAAAAATTTAGAATAAATATATATTTACAAAAATGTGTTTACAGTGTAAATTTGTAATAAATTAATATTTATCTTTATTTAAATATTAATAATTAATACATTTTAAGAAGTTAACAAATGTAGTATTATCATTAGAAATTATTTATTCTTTCATTTAAGAATTACAAATTTTAAATTGAAAATAAAGTGAAAATGATTGTAATTTTCAATCAAAAATAGTTGTTTTTGAAAATTTATAATTGAAAATTGAAATATTTTTATTTAGGTATTTAATGTAGATATTATAATATTTATATGTGAAATTAAAAATGTATTAAAATATATTAATATTTAAAATTACCCAAAAAATAATATTCTACATTTATACTATATAAAAATATAAAATGTAATTAATTAGATAGTGTAGTAATTTATTATAGGTGTTGTTAAATATTTGGCATTTTATGTATAGTGTAGTTAGTTATATTATATTTATTTTAATATCAAAACAAAAATATCTCTGTCAAAGGTCTGGCAACTCCTTTTAATTTACAGTAATTTCTGTGGGTATAGTTAATTAATAAATGTTAGTGTCCATCACAAATCTGTAATGAATAATAAATGGAGTGGGAATAGTAAATTAATTAAGTTTAGTGTGCAGCACCTACACCTAATTAATACTAACTGGAGTGGGAATAGTACATTAGTTAAGTTTAGTGTCCAGCACCTACCCCTAATTAATACTAACTGGAGTGGGAATAGTAAATTAAATAATGTTAGTATCAAGCACTTACCCTGAATTAATATTAACTGGAGTTGGAATATTAAATTAATTAAGTTTAGTGTCCAGGATTTACCCCTAATAAATACTAACTGGAGTGGGAATAGTAAATTAATTAAGTTTAGTGTCCAGCACCTACCCCTAGTTAATACTAACTGGAGTGGGAATAGTAAATTAATTAAATTTAGTGTCCAGCACCTACCACTAACTAATACTAACTGGAGTGGGAATAGTAAATTATTTAAATTTAGTGTCCAGCACCTACCCTTAATTAATATTAACTGGAGTGGGAATAGTAAATTATTTAAGTTTAGTGTCCAGCACCTACTCCTAATTAATACTAACTGGAGTGGGAATAGTAAATTACTTAAGTTTAGTGTCCAGCACCTACTCCTAATTAACCCCTTCGCTGCTAGGCCTTTTCCCCTCCTGTGCTAAGCCTTTTTTTGGCTATTTGGGGTAGTGCGAGCTTAGGCCCCTGTAACTTTTTGACCACATAAGGTATCCACGCCAAATTTGTGTCCTTTTTTTCCAACATCATAGGGATTCTAAAGGTACCCAGGGTTTGTGGATTCCCCTGGCGGGGACCCAGAAATTAGCCAAAATACAGCTAAATTTTGGTTTTTTGGGGAAAAATGCAGAAAAAGGGCTACAGATGAAAGCGTCTGGTTTTTTCCCTGCAAATGGCATCAAAAATGGGGTTGTGGTGCTGAAATCACCATCTTCCCAGCTTTCAGGGACAAGCAGACTTTTGTCAGAAAATCAACATTTTATACACAGTTTTGGCATTTTTCTGGGACATAGCCTATTTTTGCTATTTTTTGTGTTTTCAACTTCCTTCCAGTTAATGGTAGAAATGGGTGTGAAAGCAATAATGGATCCTGGAAAGCTATACATTTTAGAAAAGTAGAGAAAATTCTAAATTCAGCAAGGGGTCATTTGTGTAGATCCATCAAGGTTTCTTTATAGAAACTAACAGCTAAATATAGGAAAAATTGAAAATTAGTTGAAAAAAACAGCCTTTTGCGTCAACGTTTTCACCTGTAACTTCTTTTAATTATGACAGCTCTTTGAAAGCAATATACCGTTACATCGGTTGGACCTTACTGGTTGTGGGATATATAGGACTTGTAGGTTTACCAAGAACCCGATGAACCCAGAGTCAAAAACTGAGCAGCAATTTGCAATGGCTTTTTATTATGTACCGGGTATATAGCAATTATTGTGGGAAAATGTATACATGGAAAAATCGGTATGAAAGACACCTATGTATTTCTGAAATGGGAACAAATTATAGAGTTTAGAAACAGTAGATATTTGCACATTCTCAAAATTGGGAATACTCATACTAGCATGAGAATTATCGGTCATTTTTCAAAATGACTTCTTTTTTACACAATGGGGCCGATTCCAATTCAGGCCGGAAATCACTCCGACCGAGCCGGACCCGGAGAGATTTCCGACCGAATCGGACTCTAGCAGCCCGACCGAACGAGTACGATGCGGACGCATGCTATCGGACTCGATTCGGTCGGACTCCCATTGAAGTCAATGGGAACCGGTCGTACAACGCGTACGCGGGCTCCCATTGACTCAATGGGTGCGAGACGAACAAGGGCGCCCCCTACAGTGGGTACGCATCGATGCGAATCGTGCCGTACATGCAGAGGTAGGGGGGACCCATGGGTCCCCCCTGTGTGCGACTCGCACGGCTACGCGTACAGGGGAGTCCAACACGGACCCCCAAAGTCCGGCTCCGACTGCTCTTTCGAGCCGGACGGCGCGAGTCGGTCGGACTGCTCGAGGCGCGCATCGTACTTGCCCGGCCGGGGAACGTCTCCATTGCGCGGTGCGAGCCGTGTCCGTGCGAGTCGGTCGGAGCGGGTCGGACCCGCGTACGAGTCGGTCGGCGATTTCGCGAGCGCTCGCATCGTACTCGCTCGCCCGGACACACGTACGAATCGGTCGGGAAAGAGGGCTCCGAATCGGATCCGGTTAAGCCGAATCCGATTCGGTGCCCTACCGGCCGAGATCGGAATCGGACCCAATGTCTTTCATTTGGAAGGCAGAAATGCATCAAAAGTCAATAGGTAATAACAGTTACTTTACAAATCATAATTACCCTAAGTCTCCCGATAAAAATGGTACCTCACTTGTGTGGGTCGGCATAGTGCCCACGACAGGAAATGGCTCAAAACCCAACTTGAACACACCACATTTTCAGAATGAAAAATTACCCTTTTTTTGCAAAGTGTCTAGCTGTAGTTTTTGAACCCTAGCTCTGCCGGCACCTAGGTAAACCTAGCAAACCTATACATTTTTGAAAACTAGACACCCAGGGGAATCCAGGATGGGGTGACTTGACTGCCTCCCACTAGGTTCTGTTACCCAGAATCCCTTGCAAACCTAAAAGTGTCCAAAAAACACATTTTCCCCACATTTCTGTGGTGGAAAGTTCTGGAATCTGCGTGGATCCACAAATTTCCATTCACCCGCGTTCCCCAAAGTCTTCCGAGAAAAATGGTACCTCACTTG
>CAWUFW010028079.1:0-23546 GCA_963921515.1 Calotriton arnoldi
GTCGGTCGGTTCAATACGCGTGGTTTCCCGGCCGGATAGCTTTTTTCCGTCCGGGTCGGTCGTTCGCCTTGAGTTCCGTACAAGTCGGTCGTGATTCACATGCGTTTCATCGTACTTCCCAGGTCGGGCAACGCCGGTACGTGTCGGTCAGACTATTATCCCGTACCGAGTCGGTCGGTATTTTTCCGGCCCGAATCGGATTCGGCCCCTTAGTGTCCAGAAGCTTCCCTGACTTAATACTGACTGGAGTGGGAATAGTAATTTTATATGTTTAGTGTCCAGCACCTTCTTTGACTTAATACTGACTGGAGTGGGAATAGTAATTTATATATGTTTAGTGTCCAGCACCTTTCCTGAATTAATAGTGACTAGAGTGGGAATTTTAATTTTTATATGTTTAGTGTCCAGCACTTACTTTCACTTAATATTGAGTGGAGTTTGAATAGTAAATTATATATGTTTAGTGTCCAGCACCTTCTATGACTTAATACTGACTGTAGTGGGAATAGTAATTTATATATCTTTAGTGTCCAGCACCTTCTGTGATTTAATACTAACTGAAGTGGGAATAGTAATTTATACATGTTTAATGTCCAGCACATTCCCTTATTTAATACTCAGTGGAGTGGGAATAGTAATTTATATATATGTTTAGTGTCCAGCACTTTCTTGGACTTAACATTTGGTGGAGTTTGAATAGTAAATTATATATGTTTAGTGTCCAGCACCTTCCCTGACTTAATACTGACTGGAGTGGGAATAGTAATTTATATATGTTTAATGTCCAGCACCTTCCCAGACTTAATACTGACTGAAGTGGGAATAGTAATTTATATATGTTTAATGTCCAGCACCTTCCCTGACTTAATACTGACTGGAGTGGGAATAGTAATTTATATATGTTTAATGTCCAGCACCTTCCCTGACTTAATATTCACTGGAGTGGGAATAGTAATTTTTATATGTTTAGTGTCCAGCACCTTCCCTGACTTAATACTTAGGGGTCGATTCCGATCTTGGCCGGTAGGGCTCCGAATCGGATTCGGCTTTACCGGATCCGATTCGGACGCCCTGTTTCCAACCGAGTCGAATGTGCGTCCGGGCGAGCGAGTACGATGCGAACGTACGCGAAATCGCTGACCGACTCGTTCGCGGGACCCAACCGCTCCGACCGACTCGCACCGCGCAATGGAGACGTTCCCCGGCCGGGTAAGTACGATGCGCGCCGCAAGCAGTCTGACCGACTCGCGCCGTCCGGCTCGAGAGAGCAGTCGGAGCCGCACTTTGGGGGTCCGTGTCGGACCCCCCTGTACGACTAGCCGCACGAGTCGCACACAGGGGGGACCCATGGGTCCCCCCTACCTGTGCGTGTACGGCGCGACCCGCTTCGACGCATACCCGCTATAGGGGGCACCCTTGTTTGCCTCGCACCCATTGAGTCAATGGGAGCCCGCGTACACGTTGTACGACCGGCTCCCATTGACTTCAATGGGAGTCCGACCGAATCGAGTCCGATAGCATGCGAACGCATCGTACTCGTTCAGTCGGACTGCTAGGGTCCGATTCGGGCGGAAATCTCTCCGGGTCCGGCTCGGTCAGAGAGAGATTTCCTGCCCGAATCGGAATCGGCCCCTTAGTGTAGTGGGAAAAGTAATTTTTATATATTTAATGTCTATCACCTTCTCTGACTTAGTACTCAGTGGAGTGGGAATAGTAATTTTTATATCTTTAATGTCCAGCACCTTCTCTGACTTAATAGTGACTGAAGTGGGAATAGTAATTTAGATATGTTTAGTGTCTAGCACCTTCTCTCACTTAATACTGACTGGAGTGGTAATAGTAATTTATATATATTTAGTGTTTAGCACTTTCCCTGACTTAATATTGACTGGAGTGGGAGTAGTAAATTATATATTTTTAGTGTCCAGCACTTTCTCTGACTTAGGGGCCGATTCCGATCTCGGTCGGAGGCGCACCCAACGCCATTTGGTCGGGAAAAAAGCCATGCGAATGCCTGTTTCCCGACCAATCCGCACATTAATCCGAACGAACAAGTACGATGCGCACAACAGCACAGATTCCGACCCAGTCGTACTCACCCAATCCAGGTCCTGATCCCCGACCGAGCCGGATCCGTAAACGCAGATTCGAGTCGCCCGGAAGCCAAAAAGCAGCCCCGTCCGGCCGGACAAGTACGATGCGCTTCCCGTACGCGCCGAACCCGTCGCTACGCACGGCACGTCAAAGCATCCGGGAGAGGCGCACATAAGCTCCGATTCGTGCCACAACACGATCCACGGCTACGAGACAAACACGCAAGCGACGAGGACGAGGCGAAGCAACGACAAAGACGAACGAGACGAACCAACCATGAATCCCATCGTTCCGATCCTACCAATATTCTACATCTACTACCGGAACAGGCACGGACGCGTACGGCGCAGAAGGTAAGTCAGACACCAACCACAAAAACAAACTACACGTACCCGACATATCACACACACACAGAGGGATGCACAAATTACTTACTCCAGAAACAGCAGCACCATAGGGGCGGGATGCCCATCACCAATGCCACATATACACATAGGGGCCCGGATGCCTGTCACTACTACCACCCTTACCCAGGGGGTGCCAGGTGCCTACCACTACCACCACCTCTACCCATGGGGGTGCCAGGTGCCTACCACTACTACCACTTCTACCCATGGGGGTGCCAGGTGCCTACCACTACTACCACCTCTACCGATGGGGGGCTGGATGCCTGTCACTACTAACACCCTTACCCAGGGGGTGCCAGGTGCCTACCACTACTACCACCCTTACCCAGGGGGTGCCAGGTGCCTGTCACTACTACCACCTCTACCCATGGGGGTACCAGGTGCCTGCCACTACTACCTCCTCTACCCATGGGGGTGCCAGGTGCCTACCACTACTACCACCTCTACCCATGGGGGGCTGGATGCCTGTCACTACTATCACCCTTACCCAGGGGGTGCCAGATGCCTACCACTACTACCACCTCTACCCAGGGGGTGCCAGGTGCCTACCACTACTACCACCTCTACCCATGGGGGTGCCAGGTGCCTACCACTACTACCACCTCTACCCATGGGGGGCTGGATGCCTGTCACTACTACCACCCTTACCCAGGGGGCTGGATGCCTACCACTACTACCACCCTTACCCAGGGGGCTGGATGCCTACCACTACTACCACCTGTACCCAGGGGTGCCAGATGCCTACCACTACTACCACCTCTACCCATGGGGTGCCAGATGCCTACCACTACTACCACCTCTACCCATGGGGGTGCCAGATGCCTACCACTACTACCACCTCTACCCATGGGGGGCTGGATGCCTGTCACTACTACCACCCTTACCCAGGGGTGCCAGATGCCTACCACTACTACCACCTCTACCCATGGGGGTGCCAGGTGCCTACCACTACTACCACCTCTACCCAAGGGGTGCCAGGTGCCTACCACTACTACCACCTCTACCCATGGGGGGCTGGATGCCTGTCACTACTACCACCCTTACCCAGGGGGCTGGATGCCTACCACTACTACCACCTCTACCCATGGGGGGCTGGATGCCTGTCACTACTACCACCCTTACCCAGGGGGTGCCAGATGCCTACCACTACTACCACCTCTACCCATGGGGGTGCCAGGTGCCTACCACTACTACCACCTCTACCCAGGGGGTGCCAGATGCCTACCACTACTACCACCTCACCCATGGGGGTGCCAGGTGCCTACCACTACTACCACCTCTTCCCATGGGGGTGCCAGGTGCCTACCACTACTACCACCTCTACCCATGGGGGCTGGATGCCTGTCACTACTACCACCCTTACCCAGGGGGTGCCAGGTGCCTACCACTACTACCACCTCTACCCATGGGGGTGCCAGGTGCCTACCACTACTACCACCTCTACCCATGGGGGCTGGATGCCTGTCACTACTACCACCCTTACCCAGGGGTGCCAGATGCCTACCACTAATACCACCTCTACCCATGGGGGTGCCAGGTGCCTACCACTACTACCACCTCTACCCATGGGGGGCTGGATGCCTGTCACTACTACCACCCTTACCCAGGGGGTGCCAGATGCCTACCACTACTACCACCTCTACCCATGGGGGTGCCAGGTGCCTACCACTACTACCACCTCAACCCATGGGGGGCTGGATGCCTGTCACTACTACCACCCTTACCCAGGGGGTGCCAGATGCCTACCACCACTACCACCTCTACCCATGGGGGTGCCAGGTGCCTACCACTACTACCACCTCTACCCATGGGGGGCTGGATGTCTGTCACTACTACCACCCTTACCCAGGGGGTGCCAGATGCCTACCACTACTACCACCTCTACCCATGGGGGGCTGGATGCCTGTCACTACTACCACCCTTACCCAGGGGGTGCCAGATGCCTACCACTACTACCACCCCTACCCATGGGGGTGCCAGGTGCCTACCACTACTACCACCTCTACCCATGGGGGTGCCAGGTGCCTACCACTACTACCACCTCTACCCATGGGGGGCTGGATGCCTGTCACTACTACCACCCTTACCCAGGGGGCTGGATGCCTACCACTACTACCACCCTTACCCAGGGGGCTGGATGCCTACCACTACTACCACCTGTACCCAGGGGGTGCCAGATGCCTACCACTACCACCACCTCTACCCATGGGGGTGCCAGGTGCCTACCACTACTACCACCTCTACCCATGGGGGTGCCAGGTGCCTACCACTACTACCACCTCTACCCATGGGGGGCTGGATGCCTGTCACTACTACCACCCTTACCCAGGGGGTGCCAGATGCCTACCACTACTACCACCTCTACCCATGGGGGTGCCAAGTGCCTACCACTACTACCACCTCTACCCAAGGGGGTGCCAGGTGCCTACCACTACTACCACCTCTACCCATGGGGGGCTGGATGCCTGTCACTACTACCACCCTTACCCAGGGGGCTGGATGCCTACCACTACTACCACCTCTACCCATGGGGGGCTGGATGCCTGTCACTACTACCACCCTTACCCAGGGGGTGCCAGGTGCCTACCACTACTACCACCTCTACCCATGGGGGTGCCAGGTGCCTACCACTACTACCACCTCTACCCAGGGGGAGCCAGATGCCTACCACTACAACCACCTCTACCCATGGGGGTGCCAGGTGCCTACCACTACTACCACCTCTACCCATGGGGGTGCCAGGTGCCTACCACTACTACCACCTCTACCCATGGGGGGCTGGATGCCTGTCACTACTACCACCCTTACCCAGGGGTGCCAGGTGCCTACCACTACTACCACCTCTACCCATGGGGGTGCCAGGTGCCTACCACTACTACCACCTCTACCCATGGGGGCTGGATGCCTGTCACTACTACCACCCTTACCCAGGGGGTTGCCAGATGCCTACCACTACTACCACCTCTACCCATGGGGGTGCCAGGTGCCTACCACTACTACCACCTCTACCCATGGGGGCTGGATGCCTGTCACTACTACCACCCTTACCCAGGGGTGCCAGATGCCTACCACCACTACCACCTCTACCCATGGGGGTGCCAGGTGCCTACCACTACTACCACCTCTACCCATGGGGGCTGGATGCCTGTCACTACTACCACCCTTACCCAGGGGTGCCAGATGCCTACCACCACTACCACCTCTACCCATGGGGGTGCCAGGTGCCTACCACTACTACCACCTCTACCCATGGGGGGCTGGTTGCCTGTCACTACTACCACCCTTACCCAGGGGGTGCCAGATGCCTACCACTACTACCACCTCTACCCATGGGGGGCTGGATGCCTGTCACTACTACCACCCTTACCCAGGGGTGCCAGATGCCTACCACTACTACCACCTCTACCCATGGGGGTGCCAGGTGCCTACCACTACTACCACCTCTACCCATGGGGGGCTGGATGCCTGTCACTACTACCACCCTTACACAGGGGGTGCCAGATGCCTACCACCACTACCACCTCTACCCATGGGGGTGCCAGGTGCCTACCACTACTACCACCTCTACCCATGGGGGGCTGGATGTCTGTCACTACTACCACCCTTACCCAGGGGGTGCCAGATGCCTACCACTACTACCACCTCTACCCATGGGGGCTGGATGCCTGTCACTACTACCACCCTTACCCAGGGGTGCCAGATGCCTACCACTACTACCACCCCTACCCATGGGGGTGCCAGGTGCCTACCACTACTACCACCTCTACCCATGGGGGTGCCAGGTGCCTACCACTACTACCACCTCTACCCATGGGGGCTGGATGCCTGTCACTACTACCACCCTTACCCAGGGGCTGGATGCCTACCACTACTACCACCCTTACCCAGGGGGCTGGATGCCTACCACTACTACCACCTGTACCCAGGGGGTGCCAGATGCCTACCACTACTACCACCTCTACCCATGGGGGTGCCAGGTGCCTACCACAACTACCACCTCTACCCATGGGGGTGCCAGGTGCCTACCACTACTACCACCTCTACCCATGGGGGGCTGGATGCCTGTCACTACTACCACCCTTACCCAGGGGTGCCAGATGCCTACCACTACTACCACCTCTACCCATGGGGGTGCCAGGTGCCTACCACTACTACCACCTCTACCCAAGGGGTGCCAGGTGCCTACCACTACTACCACCTCTACCCATGGGGAGCTGGATGCCTGTCACTACTACCACCCTTACCCAGGGGGCTGGATGCCTACCACTACTACCACCTCTACCCAGGGGGTGCCAGGTGCCTACCACTACTACCACCCTTACCCAGGGGTGCCAGGTGCCTACCACTACTACCACCTCTACCCATGGGGGTGCCAGGTGCCTACCACTACTACCACCTCTAAGCATGGGGGGCTGGATGACTGTCACTACTACCACCCTTACCCAGGGGGTGCCAGATGCCTACCACTACTACCACCTCTACCCATGGGGGTGCCAGGTGCCTACCACTACTACCACCTCTACCCATGGGGGGCTGGATGCCTGTCACTACTACCACCCTTACCCAGGGGTGCCAGATGCCTACCACTACTACCACCTCTACCCATGGGGGCGCCAGGTGCCTACCACTACTACCACCTCTACCCATGGGGGGCTGGATGCCTGTCACTACTACCACCCTTACCCAGGGGGTGCCAGATGCCTACCACCACTACCACCTCTACCCATGGGGGTGCCAGGTGCCTACCACTACTACCACCTCTACCCATGGGGGGATGGATGCCTGTCACTACTACCACCCTTACCCAGGGGGTGCCAGGTGCCTACCACTACTACCACCTCTACCCATGGGGGGCTGGATGCCTGTCACTACTACCACCCTTACCCAGGGGGCTGGATGCCTACCACTACTACCACCTCTACCCATGGGGGGCTGGATGCCTGTCACCACTACCACCCTTACCCAGGGGGTGCCAGGTGCCTACCACTACTACCACCTCTACCCATGGGGGTGCCAGGTGCCTACCACTACTACCACCTCTACCCATGGGGGCTGGATGCCTACCACCAACAACACCCCCACTCACAGGATGGCAAATACATGCCACAAGAAGCACACACCAGCAGAAAGAATGCAACACAAAGACATCCCCCCCAACACCATGACAAGCGTGTGTAGACTGTGTCAAAAGCCTACAACACTGAACAGGACTGTGAACATACAATGTGACCCCCTATCACAAGTGCCACACATAAATGTGTGTGGCACCCACAATGCAAGCAGGCCATGACCATTGTGGCAATGGGGTCAAAACCCCCATCATCACAGTGACCAAAATGTAAGTGTGGGGCCCATAGCTGAGGCACATATTGAACATTGTGGTAATGGGGTCCAAACCCCCATCATCACAGTGCCCAAAATGTAAGTGTGGGGTACATAGCTGAAGCACATATTGAACATTGTGGCAATGGGGTCCAAACCCCATCATCACAGTGCCCAAAATGTAAGTGTGGGGTCCATAGCTGAAGCACATTTTGAACATTGTGGCAATGGGGTCCAAACCCCCATCATCACAGTGCCCAAAATGTAAGTGTGGGTCCATAGCTGAAGCACATTTTGAACATTGTGGCAATGGGGTCAAAACCCCCATCATCACAGTGCCCAAAATGTAAGTGTGGGGTCCATAGCTGAAGCACATTTTGAACATTGTGGCAATGGGGTCCAAACCCCCATCATCACAGTGCCCAAAATGTAAGTGTGGGGTCCATAGCTGAAGCACATTTTGAACATTGTGGCAATGGGGTCCAAACCCCCATCATCACAGTGCCCAAAATGTATGTGTTGACAAAGAAAAAGCTGCAACTGCCAAACTGCATGGATGATTCCTGGTCACAGAACAACAAACACATCAGTGACAAAGTAGTGCTTGTGTCCCATAGCAACATAGAATGGGGGAGGCAAACAGTGCAGTGCAAATAAGACATACCTTTGGCCATGTGCAGACAAACATCACCCATGGGGGCTGACACTGTCAACATTCATCAATGACACAATGACAGAAGTGACCATCAGAATGCAGACCCACATATTTGCACCAATGGGCACACAAATTCAGATACCCTTTGGAGACTGTAGATGTGAGGTGAACAGATACCATACCATGGCAGCAATGGGACACACACACAATGATCATTGTGCTGACTGATGACCTAGGAGTCCCAGGGACAGCAGGGCAAACACACCAAACAACATACAGCCAATGGCACACCTAAGATATGCCAATGCAGTGGTGCCGATGCACATACACAAACAGGCAGACCCACACTGCACATCAAACACAACAGGTGAGGGGGGTACCAGTGTCCCCAGGCAACCACACAACACATGAGGAGGCCTGAATACCAATTACACAGATGTGCATACAGTGCCACACAAAGGTAACACATGGATCCAAATCCCCTATGTGGGCAATCAGGCATTGTCAGATGAGAGGGACCACAAATCACACATGTCACACAAGCATGTAGGAACAGCAACTGACACAGCAAGACACAGACACCACAGCACTACACCCAGGGCCCCCACAATGTGGTGACCCTGGGCTGCATTACAATCCCACTGTGATGACAAAGCTAGATGTTGTTCACACTGTGAACCACAGTCATGTGTCCTGAGCAACAAACTACCATCACACCTACACAAGCACAAATCAATCAGCACGGCCTGTCAGCCAAGGCCAACATGGAGGCAGGGGTCTAGCCGGGCAACAACTCTCATCTGCACACACTCAACACCACACACCTCGACCTCCAACAATGTGCAGCAGTGAAGCTCACATGCACTTGTGACATTGCACATGCACCCATGACAATCCCAGGGGGGGTGGTGGGAACCAAGGTGCAGAAACACATCACACATGGCCACTCAACCAGACTCCTGAATGTCTGACACACTGCACACTACGCTGTACATGGACATGACGGCAATACCACACCAACCAATGGGATCCCAGCCACAGTCACACACCTATGAAGAAGCCAAGGTCACCCACAAAGAACACACATAGACAACTACCAACATTGCAGCCCTGAGGAGTGCCAGCAGTCACACACACAACGTGTCACAACCAATGAAAGCTAACACAAACCAGAAATCACATGACAGGTGTAAACAACAAGTGCAAAGGGGAATCCTGACTGTGACACATCAGCGTCTGCCCACAAACTCAGCCCTGACAGCAAACACACCTATGGGTGACACCCTGATGACCAGTAATGTGCCATGCACCCACATCACAGAGAACCCAGGGAGAAGACTTTGGGGGAACATAGGTCAACTCAGCAAGCATCACAAACAGGAACATCACTAGGGATCCCAGCATGCACAGCAAAATGGAAGTGAACACCCAGACATGCTCATACAACACACACCTTGGGCGCACGAGATGTCACAGGAGTACACACTGCCATGAGGGGACTCCACTCCTGTGTGAGGAAAGCTGTGCCATATGTCGCATCAGTAGGGCTCCATCATGTCAGCAGAACACTTGGTCACACAGTCAACAATTAGCACCAAATGAAGGCTCCCGTCACATCAGCCCGGTCATGGGAGTGTCAACGAAATCATCAGCACAGATCCAACACACATGTATAGCAAGTTGCACTGACAACACAGATGAGTCATTCCCCATTGATGCCCAAACCTGCATGTATAGTGGAGATGGCCACACGGTCAGGGAAGTAGACAAATTGAACAATGGCAAACACAACAGATGTGCATGGTTGGAACCCACAGATGTGACATTGCTAATGTAAGTAGGAAGTCCCATTGCCAAATATTGAAAACATGACACCCTCAGATGCTGCTAAGGATGACATTGATACACCACAGGATAGGACACTGTCCCCCTGGAACACATGGGTTCCTGCACAGTAACACTTCATTGTCATGAGACCAAATATCACCATCACTGCAGCAAGGGCATGGTTAGCGTCATCAACATCATGTACATCAGAAGTAAAAGCACTAGAGAACAGAAAGTTGCTTTATTCAGCATGTGGGTTCAAAACTTGGAAGAACTGTAAGGTATCAACAAAGGCCAATGGCCAGTCCATCAAGGAAGTCAATACAGGGTGACAGTGGCAGATGTCACCCTACGCATGCCTGCACTGATCAAAACCAGGGACAATCCCCTAGGAGGGGCATACGGGGGGCAGGCCAGGCACTGCAGGGACAGGATCAGGGCTCACCAGGAGGAGGCAGGGAAGGGGTGGTGGGTGCTGGAGAGCCACTGACAACTGCAGTGGAGGTGTCTGACACGGTGTGTGCCGGCACAACTGGGGGGCATGACTCAGATGTTGTGGGTGCCGGCACGACTGCAGTGGACCCTGCAGATGGAGTGTACAGGTCCGCCACTGCAGTGCCCAAGTCAGACAGGGTGATAGTGGACTCCACTGCAGTGCCTACCTCCAGGGGCCCCATCCCCATCCCCTGTGAGTGTGGTTGCAGTCCCCTGACAGTGCGTGCGTGTGCGTCTTGTTTGTGGCGTGTGTGTCTGTGTGCTGCATGTGTCTGTGCTGGTGTGTGCCTGTGCCAGTTTGTGTGTGCTTGGGATGGGTAAGGTGCTGGGGAGTGTGGATGGGGCAGAGGCAGGAGGGGTGAGGGACTGTCGGAGGAGGGACACTGCTGCCGTCAGGGAGGAGTCCATGGACCTATTGCCCCTCTGTAGGTCAGACATGCCCGATGAGATGCCCTCCATGAATGACACCAGCTGAGTCAACAGACTGGTGTGTGCATGGAGGACACTCAGCATCGCTGTCTGTCCTACATGGAGCTGGCGGAGGAGGTACACAGATTCCTCACTCAGGGCAGCAGGGGACCCAGGGGCAGGGGGTGCGGTGCCTGGCCCGAAGGAGACACGCTCCCGAACATGGGAGCCTCCATGGACCTCGGGAATGGGAGCCGACGGGAGGGCGGTGGTGGTGGTGGTGGTGGTGGCGGGGACAGCAATAGTAGCTGGGGTGGGGTGGCTGCTGACACCCGCCTCCACAAGGGAGTCATCCTCCGAGCTGCTGTGGTCCTCAGCTGAGGTGGATGGTGCTGAGGACTCCTCGGTGTGGCTCCCCTCGCCCTCCGTGCCACTGGGTCCCTCTGACCACTCCTCGGCTGCTGACCCAGTCTGGCTCTGTAGCTCCTCCTGGTCCGTGGAGCTGTCCCCTCCTGTGGCCGTGGATGTATCTGCAATCAATAGGGAAACAGACAGACATCAGTCACCTGCACCGAACGCACACACCACAGTATGTACAGCACATTACAGAGCAAGCCCTGGCATCCTTAGTTGAACATTGCTAAAACTGCACAAACAGAACAGGAGAAGCCAATTGTCAGTCTGATGCCAACCATGGCACTCACATCCCACATGGCCTTGCACCCATCTGTCTGGTGTCTGTTGGATGGCAATACCCCAGTGTGGACACATGCACCACCTACACAGTATTTGGACAGTGCAGAGAACCCGGTGAAGCATGTGGACATGCACACATCACAACTCTTGCCACTTAGTCAGTGCAGGTGTCCGGATGAAAGGGATTCCCAGAGTCAAATAGGAAATGCATGTGATGCATACCAGCGACAGACACCATGATGCACCCATGTCCTGATAGCCATTGCCACAATGGTGTGCATGTAGCACATGTCACTCCCCTGCAGGATCACTAATAGGAAGTCACATGCCATGGCACAGCCATGCCTGCTAAGTCATACATCACTGTTTCCAGTCACATGGGCAGGGAAGCCAGACAACAACACTCTGCACTGTGTCACAATAGTAGATCATGGGGAATGCAAGTCCTGGAGCTGAACAAGTGCACATGTACATCCCCCACACACCACATCATCTGAACCCTCATCTGTCCAGGTCATACCCATTGGACATATGGGAGACCTGTAACACTACCCTCTGCACCTGAGCACATCACAATCTGCTGTGAATGGGAAACAGCTGCCTGAACCTCATATTCGCATACCCCAGTCTGCACGGTCAGGTGATCAAACACCTATGTGTCACACAAGTATCATCTCCTATGGTCACATCTCCGGTGGCATGCGGAGCCCCAACCGAGGAACACCCCAGCAGACCTGACAACGAAGCCACAGCACACTGACACAGAGGCAGACACCTGAGGGGACAAATCACTGAGCAAAACGTGTCAGCTGATACACGGCAGTGGGAGTACAGAGTGTATTGTATGGCCTGGAGTAGGCATGACTGTCCTGCCCCACATGAATGAGGGATGAGCCCTGGACAGTAGGCAGCTGGCTAAGTATGTGTGACACACGTTATATACACACTCCTGGGGCCCAAACATTGTTCCCACCCGCAGCATGGGTGTGTGCCAGATACCCCAGGCACATGTGGTGGATCAGCTCAGCAATTGGGCCACATATCAAAGTAACACGCAGAACACATGTCAGAACACAGGCATTGTGTAAGCAATGGACCCACCCATGATGCCCACCACAGAGTCAGGGAAACAGATGCTGTCCCCCACCTTGAGTCAAGCAAACTGCAAGGACACAGTACCCAAGTGACACAAAACCCTAACTGTAAGGGCCACACCTGGGTATCAGATGAGGAGTGGGCAGTGCACAATAGAGGGACATGGGGCCTGGACCACAAGACTGATGTACTGTGGAAGTTTAACCAGGCCAGAGGAGGGCACATAGCATGGCAGACATAGTTCACAATGCAGACATGGACTCACCCCCTCCTTGCTGCTCTCTGGCCTTCAGCTGCCCATCCAGATCAGGGAAGACCACCGCCAGGATCCTCAGCAAGTGGGGGGTCAGGGTCCGGTGTCCGCCCCTCCTGCGAGGAGGCAACAGCTTCAGCTGGACCCGTGCGATCCTCCGGGTCCAGCCCCGAAGGTCCTGCCACCTCTTGTGGCAGTTGCGGATCTGGCGCATGTAGACCCCCACGGATCTCACTGCCCGGACGATGGTCAGCCATATCTTCTGCTTCTGGTGGGCATCAACCTGTGAGGATGACAAAGTGAGAATGCCATTACTACACGTGCAACATAACCGTGCATTACACAGTTGGATATACATGTCTCAATCACAGGGGCACATGATGTACACAGGCAGTGCAACGATGGCCATGGACAGTATGCCAGCAGTTACTACATGGTATCATTGCCTGGGCAGTAAAACCTTGTTTAAATGCACTGTCACTGCACTATTCCTGTCCAGTGCATGTAACTACACACTATGGGGGGTGACAACTCCTCAGTGAGCCTGCTAGCCAGTGGCGTGCAGACTGTTAGCCTTGCTAGTCAGACAACATGCACATTTAGAAAGGCAGTGGACAGAACACTCACCTGCTCCCTGGTTTCCCATACAGCTTGCTGTACTGTGGAAGGAGGCCATCCAGCAGGGCCTGGTTCTCCTCAGTGCTGAAGGCTGGGGCTCTCTCCACAGTACGTGCCATTGCAGGGTCCAGAGGGGGCAGAGACAGCAGCAGTGTAGTGGCAGATGTGGTCCTGGAGCATGTAGTGCAGGCAAGTGAGCTCTCAGGGGAACAGCCAGCATTATATGTGTGCTGCAGAGGCAGATACTGTCCCATGTGTCCAAAGTGATAGGTCCAAGTCGTTTGCATCATCTGAATCTGGCCAATGCATGGAATTGCACCACTTACACACGCCCCAGCATCCTTCAAATGTTCAACTTCATGACACCCATGAAATTGCAACATTGTTGTGGGTGACCAACTGAATTTACAGCATCAGACTCGTTCAAATTTTGAAAACGCATCCGTTGCCAGGCCAGGCCATAGCCAATGGGTGCGCACCGATCGGACCATTGCTGTCCAACGCGTACCTTGGATACAACGCGTACCCGCACACATTGAATGCAATGGGCCGGCCGGGCACACCGATCGGACCATTGCTGTCCAACGCGTACCTTGGATACAACGCGTACCCGCACACATTGAATGCAATGGGCCGGCCGGGCACACCGATCGGACCATTGCTGTCCAACGCGTATTGCGAATACAACCCGTACCAGCACACATTGAATGCAATGGCCAATGTGTGTGCACTGATCGGTCCATTGCTGTCCAACGCGTATTGCGAGTACAACGCGTACCAGCGCACATTGAATGCAATGGCCAATGTGTGCGCACTGATCGGTCCATTGCTGTCCAACGCGTATTGCGAGTACAACGCGTACCAGCGCACATTGAATGCAATGGCCAATGTGTGCGCACTGATCGGTCCATTGCTGTCCAACGCGTATTGCGAGTACAACGCGTACCAGCGCACATTGAATGCAATGGCCAATGTGTGCGCACCGATCGGTCCATTGCTGTCCAACGCGTATTGCGAGTACAACGCGTACCAGCGCACATTGAATGCAATGGCCAATGTGTGCGCACCGATCGGTCCATTGCTGTCCAACGCGTATTGTGAGTACAACGTGTACCAGCGCACATTGAATGCAATGGCCAATGTGTGCGCACCGATTGGTCCATTGCTGTCCAACACGTATTGCGAGTACAACGCGTACCAGCGCACATTGAATGCAATGGCCAATGTGTGCGCACTGATCGGTCCATTGCTGTCCAACGCGTATTGCGAGTACAACGCGTACCAGCGCACATTGAATGCAATGGCCAATGTGTGTGCACTGATCGGTCCATTGCTGTCCAACGCATCCCTGTACAAGTCACTGGCATATGTCACCATGCCTGTCACAGGTGTACATATGCCAGCCACATATACTTCCTAGGGAGTGAGGGGCACACCTACAACACCACAGCCTGTCCAAACTGTATCCTACGGCATGTAAGGCTGCATTACCTATTCCGTGTATGGGGGTGAACATGTTGTTCTGTGGGTGTCACTTGGGGGCAGCCACCCCCAGGCTGTGCACGTGTTCATGGGGACAGAATCCTTGGTGTTTCGTGTACATGACCACTGTGATGTGCAACTGTTCATATCTGAGCATGTGGCATGGTCACATTTCATGGTGGTGTATGTGTATGTCATGTCACATACCCCCTGAGTCCCATGTGGGATGGGATGTTTAACCCAGGGTGACCCATTGGCACAATGGTGATGGTCCTCCACAGTCTGTGTGCATGTTGTGTTTACAATGTCTCTGATTTCATGTGCACAATGGGAGGCAGTCTCCACATCCACGTTGTTTGTGCATGGACTTTGATGTTGTGCGTGTGTGTGTCACAGACGTCCATGTCTGTCCTGCCGAGGCAACAGGGACCACTACCTGTGGGGGTCATGGTTGTTTTGCTGTGGTGTATACATGATACACCATGTCATGCCAGTGTCCATGTGGCAATACAGGGTCCCTGGGAATCTACCTGTCGTTGAGCTGTGATGCCTGGGGCACATCAGTCCTCACATGTCACTGTGGGGTGTGTTTGTAATTTGGCAGCAGGAGATGGGAACTGGGACACGGCGTCATGGTATCCAATGGCACAACCTGGGACTTATTGATGCCACTTGTTGAACTGTGATGTTAGATGTTGGCCATGTATGTGCCATACATATCCGTACGGAACTGCACACATCATGTACTTGTGCCTCATAATGATGTATCATGTGATGTTGAGTGTGTTCAATGCCACATATGTGGGGTGACTGACAATCTTGCTTTCTTCACCCAGCCAGATATCCCACCATGGAACGTGCTTCCATTGCAGGGAGTGCAAGTTGTCTTTCAGGATGTCAGTCAGTGGTGTCCTGCTGTTGGTTGTTGCACAGTTGCCAGCAGGGCCTTGTACTCCCCACAGCAGTAGCCAGTGTCAGCCATCTTGTGAGTCCTTTTCTACTCCCTGTGATGTGCGCATGGTTCATGGTGGTTTTGATGGGACAGTTGTGGGGGTGAGCAATATCTGTGCCTACAACTCCCATCATGCTATTGCCTCCACCCCCCTTCCCAGCATGCCCATACTTCCTTCCTTTTGACTCTGCTTCCCTGTGGGGTGGGCTGCCTGTGCTGAATGGATGGCTGGGAGTGTTGTCCTGGCAGTTGTTTGGCTAAAAGTCCCAGGAGTGTCCCTGTGCTTCACACAGCATGACCCAGGGTGGTGGTTCTTTGTGGGATCTTGAGTTAGGATGTGAGGCATTGCATTCTCCCAGGTGGGTTCTGTGGAGTTAGTGTTGAGGGGGTGTGTGAGGGGAGGTGCTTGTGACTATGGTCAGTGCTGTGAGTCCTCCTTCCCACCCAGCCAGATATCCCACCATGGAACGTGCTTCCATTGCAGGGAGTGCAAGTTGTCTTTCAGGATGTCAGTCAGTGGTGTCCTGCTGTTGGTTGTTGCACAGTTGCCAGCAGGGCCTTGTACTCCCACAGCAGTAGCCAGTGTCAGCCATCTTGTGAGTCCTTTTCCACTCCCTGTGATATGCGCATGGTTCATGGTGGTGTTGATGGGACAGTTGTGGGGGTGAGCAATATCTGTGCCTACAACTCCCATCATGCTATTGCCTCCACCCCCCTTCCCAGCATGCCCATACTTCCTTCCTTTTGACTCTGCTTCCCTGTGGGGTGGGCTGCCTGTGCTGAATGGATGGCTGCGAGTGTTGTCCTGGCAGTTGTTTGGCTAAAAGTCCCAGGAGTGTCCCTGTGCTTCACACAGCATGACCCAGGGTGGTGGTTCTTTGTGGGATCTTGAGTTAGGATGTGAGGCATTGCATTCTCCCAGGTGGGTTCTGTGGAGTTAGTGTTGAGGGGGTGTGTGAGGGGAGGTGCTTGTGACTATGGTCAGTGCTGTGAGTCCTCCTTCCCACCCAGCCAGATATCCCACCATGGAACGTGCTTCCATTGCAGGGAGTGCAAGTTGTCTTTCAGGATGTCAGTCAGTGGTGTCCTGCTGTTGGTTGTTGCACAGTTGCCCGCAGGGCCTTGTACTCCCCACAGCAGTAGCCAATAGGAAATGCATGTGATGCATACCAGCGACAGACACCATGATGCACCCATGTCCTGATAGCCATTGCCACAATGGTGTGCATGTAGCACATGTCACTCCCCTGCAGGATCACTAATAGGAAGTCACATGCCATGGCACAGCCATGCCTGCTAAGTCATACATCACTGTCTCCAGTCACATGGGCAGGGCAGCCAGACAACAACACTCTGCACTGTGTCACAATAGTAGATCATGGGGAATGCAAGTCCTGGAGCTGAACAAGTGCACATGTACATCCCCTACACACCACATCATCTGAACCCTCATCTGTCCAGGTCATACCCATTGGACATATGGGAGACCTGTAACACTACCCTCTGCACCTGAGCACATCACAATCTGCTGTGAATGGGAAACAGCTGCCTGAACCTCATATTCGCATACCCCAGTCTGCACGGTCAGGTGATCAAACACCTATGTGTCACACAAGTATCATCTCCTATGGTCACATCTCCGGTGGCATGCGGAGCCCCAACCGAGGAACACCCCAGCAGACCTGACAACGAAGCCACAGCACACTGACACAGAGGCAGACACCTGAGGGGACAAATCACTGAGCAAAACGTGTCAGCTGATACACGGCAGTGCGAGTACAGAGTGTATTGTATGGCCTGGAGTAGGCATGACTGTCCTGCCCCACATGAATGAGGGATGAGCCCTGGACAGTAGGCAGCTGGCTAAGTATGTGTGACACACGTTATATACACACTCCTGGGGCCCAAACATTGTTCCCACCCGCAGCATGGGTGTGTGCCAGATACCCCAGGCACATGTGGTGGATCAGCTCAGCAATTGGGCCACATATCAAAGTAACACGCAGAACACATGTCAGAACACAGGCATTGTGTAAGCAATGGACCCACCCATGATGCCCACCACAGAGTCAGGGAAACAGATGCTGTCCCCCACCTTGAGTCAAGCAAACTGCAAGGACACAGTACCCAAGTGACACAAAACCCTAACTGTAAGGGCCACACCTGGGTATCAGATGAGGAGTGGGCAGTGCACAATAGAGGGACATGGGGCCTGGACCACAAGACTGATGTACTGTGGAAGTTTAACCAGGCCAGAGGAGGGCACATAGCATGGCAGACATAGTTCACAATGCAGACATGGACTCACCCCTCCTTGCTGCTCTCTGGCCTTCAGCTGCCCATCCAGATCAGGGAAGACCACCGCCAGGATCCTCAGCAAGTGGGGGTCAGGGTCCGGTGTCCGCCCCTCCTGCGAGGAGGCAACAGCTTCAGCTGGACCCGTGCGATCCTCCGGGTCCAGCCCTCGAAGGTCCTGCCACCTCTTGTGGCAGTTGCGGATCCGGCGCATGTAGACCCCCACGGATCTCACTGCCCGGACGATGGTCAGCCATATCTTCTGCTTCTGGTGGGCATCAACCTGTGAGGATGACAAAGTGAGAATGCCATTACTACACGTGCAACATAACTGTGCATTACACAGTTGGATATACATGTCTCAATCACAGGGGCACATGATGTACACAGGCAGTGCAACGATGGCCATGGACAGTATGCCAGCAGTTACTACATGGTATCATTGCCTGGGCAGTAAAACCTTGTTTAAATGCACTGTCACTGCACTATTCCTGTCCAGTGCATGTAACTACACACTATGGGGGGTGACAACTCCTCAGTGAGCCTGCTAGCCAGTGGCGTGCAGACTGTTAGCCTTGCTAGTCAGACAACATGCACATTTAGAAAGGCAGTGGACAGAACACTCACCTGCTCCCCTGGTTTCCCATACAGCTTGCTGTACTGTGGAAGGAGGCCATCCAGCAGGGCCTGGTTCTCCTCAGTGCTGAAGGCTGGGGCTCTCTCCACAGTACGTGCCATTGCAGGGTCCAGAGGGGGCAGAGACAGCAGCAGTGTAGTGGCAGATGTGGTCCTGGAGCATGTAGTGCAGGCAAGTGAGCTCTCAGGGGAACAGCCAGCATTATATGTGTGCTGCAGAGGCAGATACTGTCCCATGTGTCCAAAGTGATAGGTCCAAGTCGTTTGCATCATCTGAATCTGGCCAATTCATGGAATTGCACCACTTACACACGCCCCCAGCATCCTTCAAATGTTCAACTTCATGACACCCATGAAATTGCAACATTGTTGTGGGTGACCAACTGAATTTACAGCATCAGACTCGTTCAAATTTTGAAAACGCATCCCTGTACAAGTCACTGGCATATGTCACCATGCCTGTCACAGGTGTACATATGCCAGCCACATATACTTCCCAGGGAGTGAGGGGCACACCTACAACACCACAGCCTGTCCAAACTGTATCCTACGGCATGTAAGGCTGCATTACCTATTCCGTGTATGGGGGTGAACATGTTGTTCTGTGGGTGTCACTTGGGGGCAGCCACCCCCAGGCTGTGCACGTGTTCATGGGGACAGAATCCTTGGTGTTTCGTGTACATGACCACTGTGATGTGCAACTGTTCATATCTGAGCATGTGGCATGGTCACATTTCATGGTGGTGTATGTGTATGTCATGTCACATACCCCCTGAGTCCCATGTGGGATGGTATGTTTAACCCAGGGTGACCCATTGGCACAATGGTGATGGTCCTCCACAGTCTGTGTGCATGTTGTGTTTACAATGTCTCTGATTTCATGTGCACAATGGGAGGCAGTCTCCACATCCACGTTGTTTGTGCATGGACTTTGATGTTGTGCGTGTGTGTGTCACAGACGTCCATGTCTGTCCTGCCGAGGCAACAGGGACCACTACCTGTGGGGGTCATGGTTGTTTTGCTGTGGTGTATACATGATACACCATGTCATGCCAGTGTCCATGTGGCAATACAGGGTCCCTGGGAATCTACCTGTCGTTGAGCTGTGATGCCTGGGGCACATCAGTCCTCACATGTCACTGTGGGGTGTGTTTGTAATTTGGCAGCAGGAGATGGGAACTGGGACACGGCGTCATGGTATCCAATGGCACGACCTGGGACTTATTGATGCCACTTGTTGAACTGTGATGTTAGATGTTGGCCATGTATGTGCCATACATATCCGTACGGAACTGCACACATCATGTACTTGTGCCTCATAATGATGTATCATGTGATGTTGAGTGTGTTCAATGCCACATATGTGGGGTGACTGACAATCTTGCTTTCTTCACCCAGCCAGATATCCCACCATGGAACGTGCTTCCATTGCAGGGAGTGCAAGTTGTCTTTCAGGATGTCAGTCAGTGGTGTCCTGCTGTTGGTTGTTGCACAGTTGCCAGCAGGGCCTTGTACTCCCCACAGCAGTAGCCAGTGTCAGCCATCTTGTGAGTCCTTTTCTACTCCCTGTGATGTGCGCATGGTTCATGGTGGTGTTGATGGGACAGTTGTGGGGGTGAGCAATATCTGTGCCTACAACTCCCATCATGCTATTGCCTCCACCCCCCTTCCCAGCATGCCCATACTTCCTTCCTTTTGACTCTGCTTCCCTGTGGGGTGGGCTGCCTGCTGCTGAATGGATGGCTGGGAGTGTTGTCCTGGCAGTTGTTTGGCTAAAAGTCCCAGGAGTGTCCCTGTGCTTCACACAGCATGACCCAGGGTGGTGGTTCTTTGTGGGATCTTGAGTTAGGATGTGAGGCATTGCATTCTCCCAGGTGGGTTCTGTGGAGTTAGTGTTGAGGGGGTGTGTGAGGGGAGGTGCTTGTGACTATGGTCAGTGCTGTGAGTCCTCCTTCCCACCCAGCCAGATATCCCACCATGGAACGTGCTTCCATTGCAGGGAGTGCAAGTTGTCTTTCAGGATGTCAGTCAGTGGTGTCCTGCTGTTGGTTGTTGCACAGTTGCCAGCAGGGCCTTGTACTCCCCACAGCAGTAGCCAGTGTCAGCCATCTTGTGAGTCCTTTTCCACTCCCTGTGATGTGCGCATGGTTCATGGTGGTGTTGATGGGACAGTTGTGGGGGTGACCAATATCTGTGCCTACAACTCCCATCATGCTATTGCCTCCACCCCCTTCCCAGCATGCCCATACTTCCTTCCTTTTGACTCTGCTTCCCTGTGGGGTGGGCTGCCTGTGCTGAATGGATGGCTGCGAGTGTTGTCCTGGCAGTTGTTTGGCTAAAAGTCCCAGGAGTGTCCCTGTGCTTCACACAGCATGACCCAGGGTGGTGGTTCTTTGTGGGATCTTGAGTTAGGATGTGAGGCATTGCATTCTCCCAGGTGGGTTCTGTGGAGTTAGTGTTGAGGGGGTGTGTGAGGGGAGGTGCTTGTGACTATGGTCAGTGCTGTGAGTCCTCCTTCCCACCCAGCCAGATATCCCACCATGGAACGTGCTTCCATTGCAGGGAGTGCAAGTTGTCTTTCAGGATGTAAGTCAGTGGTGTCCTGCTGTTGGTTGTTGCACAGTTGCCCGCAGGGCCTTGTACTCCCCACAGCAGTAGCCAGTGTCAGCCATCTTGTGAGTCCTTTTCCACTCCCTGTGATGTTCGCATGGTTCATGATGGTGTTGATGGGACAGTTGTGGGGGTGACCAATATCTGTGCCTACAACTCCCATCATGCTATTGGCTACACTGACTTGCCCAGCATACACATATTTCCTTTCTTTCAGTGGGCCTCACTGTGTGGTGGTGTTGTAGTGGTGGCTACTTGTCTGGATGTGTTTGTCAGTTATATTTGTGCCACTGCCTAGCTGTAGTTGTAGTTGTGTTTGTACATGTGATGACACAGTTAAATGTCACTTTGAGATGGCATGTGTTGTGTTTATCTGACTGACATACACATTTTGGGATGATTCTGTTCTGGTTGCTGTGTATTTGCTAAGAGTGCATGGTTTGACTCTCCCCTTGACAGTGATGTGTGTGTGTAGTCGCAGAATATTGTGTACATTTGTTGTGTACTCACCAGGCTCTGGGATGTTTTCTAGTCCATAGACGCTCACTGGTGGTAGGATGGCCCGCACCTTCTCCTCCCAGGGCCTGAGGTATACTGGCTTGGCAGGAGGGCCACTGCCGGTGTGTTGGCTCAAGATGTAGTCCTTCTTCAACAGCTCCTTGACCCTCCTGCGCACGTCATACCACCTGTTCTGGATGTCTGTCTTTGTGCGCAAACATGGTGATTGTGCGTTCACCCTGTCGACGATCCTCTCCCACATCTTTGTTTTCTGTGACATGGGTGTCTGTTGGACCAGTGTACCAAAGAGCTGTGGCTCTACCCTGAGGATCTCATCTACCAGGACTTCCAATTCACTATCTAGGAACTTATGATTCTTCTTTGGGGGCATGGTGATGGGTGGTGATGGTGAATGATGTGTGTGTTGGTGTGCAGGTGTAGGTGTGCGAGTGTGTGTTTTGCTAGGTGTATGTGAGGTTTCTATTTGTTGTGGTGCTGATGGTGTGTGGCTTGTGTGATGGATGAGCTGTGGGTGTGTGGTTGCTGTCTGTTGAGTGCTGGCAGGTAATTTGAATTTGAAAAGGATCATGGTAGGGATTTGTGTCCTTTATATGGGTGGAGTTGTGGGTGTGTCTTTGTTCCCTGCCCCTCCCCCCCCAGTATTTATTGGGTTGGTAATTGCTTGTTTGGCCTTTTTTTGTGTATTTTCCCTTTGTACTTTTCGTGCATGTAGGAGACGTTCTTGTGACCGAGTCGGACCCTGCAGTTGTCTCGTACGGGCTTATCCGTTTCGTTCACGCTGTGTTTGTGATGTTTTCTATGCTGCGTACGCGTCGGTCGCGGTGTTTTGGGTTGCTTCGCCTCGCAGTTTTGTATGCGTGTCGGTCGTACGGCTTGTCCTCCGTGCGACTCTGTCGTGTTTTCCACGCCTTGCATCGTACTTGGCGGGTGGGAGTCTGCGGGTACGTCTCGTTCTGTATTGTTCCGGGTGCGAGTCGGTCGGTTCGAAGCGCGTGTTTTTCCGGCCGGATTGCAGTTTTCCGCGCGGCTCGGTCCTTCGGCTTGTGTTCCGTACGAGTTGGTCGGGTTTTGCTCGCTTCTCATCGTACTTGGCGGGTCGGGCTGCACCGGTACGTGTCGGTCGGAATGTATTCCGGCTCCGAGTCGATCGGTACGTTTTCCGGCCGGAATCGGAATCGGCCC
>CAWUFW010028080.1:0-23532 GCA_963921515.1 Calotriton arnoldi
TAAAAATAAATTTCTTAATTTTTTAAAAATTTTTAACATTATTACTAATAATTTTCAATAAACAAAATTTACAATTCTAATTTAGCAACAAAAAAAAAATGTTTAATTATTAACATTTTATATATATAAATAAAAATAAAAATTACTTTTTTTTTAATTCTTCAATAAAAAATTAATAAATACAAAAAAATCTATTTAGCTCATCACAAATTTATTTCAAATTACTAAATATAAATCATAACCACAAAAATTTAAATTACTACCCACCCTTATCCCCTATAAATCCAACATCTCGCTCCTAAAACATATACAAAATAATAAAATATTTTTAAATTCATACAAAATTTTTAAATTACTACCCACCCTTATCCCCTATAAACCCAACATCCCGCTCCTAAAACATATACAAATTAATAAAATATTTTTAAATTCATACAACATTTTTAAATTACTACCCACCCTTATCCCTATAAACCCAACATCCCGCTCCTAAAAAAAAAATATAACTTTTATTCTAAATAACTTATTTAAAAAAATTATTGTTATTAAATAATTATACATTTACAAAAAATAACCCAATAGAAAATTACACATTTTAAAAATAACATTAAAAAAAATAACATCGATATTACTAACTTCGATTTTTTTTACATCGATATTTTCTACATCGATATTTTTAAATTCGATATAAACTCTAACAATAAACTTCGATATTAATAACATTGATATTACTTACCTCGATATTTAACACCAACAATATTCTTACTTCGATATTCATGCTTATCGATATTTACACGTCGATATTCTATCTCAGCACCGCTGAAAGGATTGGCACCTGGGTTCCAACCACCTTAAACCGCACACCTGGACTCTGCCACCTATGAGTCCTGCCCTCCCTACTGGTGTCAGCCCAGCCCTGGACCCTTGGATGTGGTCCTAAAGGTGCTCTGCCAGTCCATATGTGGATCCTGCAGAACCGATGCATCTCCTCTGTGGCGCATCTCCAAAAGAACCGGAGCACCACCTTTGCTGCTTGACTCAGCACCCTCAGAACCGATGCATCGTCTGCTGTATGAACTTTCCATTGCAAGGACTTCTCATCGCAGTCCTTTGAAGCTGACGCATCTCTATGCAAGAAGACATCGCCTCACCCAACGCAGCCCGTGCGAACCGCTGCTGTGCGATGTATCTCCACGCAAGGAAACTGCCTCACTCATCGCAACTCCCCAGAACCACAGCTTCACAATGCATCCTTGACATGGGACCTTCTCAACCAGGATTAAGGTACTGTGTTCGACGGGCCTAAGTGGGTCCCTGTGGCTAGCCTGTGCTCCATTGCAGTGGGCCTGAATTTGTGACTGTGTCCCGGTCCGGCGTGACCAATTAACCACAGTTGCACTTTTTGGCGCTATTTTCACTGAAATATTTAAACTTTCATATCTCCTGATTGGATTTTTGTTTTTGGTCCTGATTTATTTATCAAAATGTACTGAGGGCCAGTTCAAATTTAAAGTATTGCCCTTTAAGTTGAAGAATGCCCCAGGCTCTTTCCAGAGGCTGGTGACCAGGCTATTGCCTGGCTGAAGACCTTTAGTGCAGCATATCTAAATGTTATTGGAGGGTTTAGCACCACCTGGGAGGAACACCTGACCCAACTCAGGAAAGTGCTAAAGGCCCTGCAAAAGGCAGGACTGACTATCAAGGCCAGCAAGTGCCAGTCAGGCCTAGGGCCTGTAGCATACCTGGGCCACCAAGTTGGTGGGGGACATGTGTAGCCTCTCCAGCCCAAGATACAGACAATTATAGCTTTGGAACCTCCTAACACCCAGACAAACACACAGACTCAGTTCAGAGCTTTTCTGGGTATGACAGTTTACTACAGAAGATTTGTCAAGGAGTATGCCATGATCGTACCTTCCTAATCAAATGGATTGAGGGCTGTCAGAAGGACTTGGTCATCCTGAAGGAGACACTATTACAGCACTTGTACTTACAGCACCTGATTTCAGCAAGGAGTTTGTGGTGAGCCAGAACCTCTTTCATGAAGGAAGATGAAAAAGAGAAGTGCCCACTACAAAAGAAGCAGAACCCCAACATAAAACTTCAATGACCAAGACCCTAAATTTGGTGTCTGGAAAAGGACTATAAGAAGGGGAGGTTGAGTCACCAAAACTTTGACATCTGCCAAGCAGCAAGACGGGTTGTGTGAGAAGGAGAAGCTCTGTAAGACCTGTGACCAGGACTGGAGGCCTAGGCCTGCCAAGCTCCCTGCTGGGTGAGGGGACTTCACCCAGAGAAACCAAGACCACCTGCCCTGGAGCACCAGCACCTGCCTGCTTGCCAAGACCAGTGTGCCCTGTGCAGAAGAGGAGTGCGTTGGAAGAAGCGAAGTCCTACCATGAGGACTCCCTGTGTGAGGATTCGATTGTGCACATCTCAGGCCGTAGCCCATGTGCAAGACTGTTTCGTCAACCCCCATTTGCCAGGAGAGGCATAGACTGTGATAAGTATCAAGCTCTGTGTGGAAGGTGCCAGGCCCACACTGCCTTGTTGCAGTGACTCTGTATGCCAGAGGGTGCCGCCGATGAAAAATTGTGTGTCTAGTGTGCCAGTACTCGTGAATGCATGAGCAGTGACCAAAATGCCAGAACAGGTGTGGGCGATTGCACCTGAGGAGTCTATGTTGCATCCGGACTGAGGCAACCCTATATGCCAAAGGGGGCTGCTGGGACAAAATCATTAAAGACTTTGGGTTGTCGCCCAGGACTGAAGTGAGGCTGTGATTGGCAGGACTAGTCGAATCAGTTGAATCAAAGGATCTGCCCTGACTGATCACCGCGGTCCACAAGGACACTGAGGAGTACGACGTGCCCACATAGGACTCACAAGCCGAAGGACTGAATTCCCCCGTCTGGGAGAACTTGACTTCCACATCGCTGAGCTTGAAGCTGCTCCGATCACTGGAGAGATCCGCCGTGCCACTCTAGAGAGTGAACCAGCACCCCCCTGATGCTGCCGTGTGTACCCCGAGCAGTCTGACTTCTCCAAGCAGGATCGAATCTTGTGAGTGCCGATGCTGAGTGCCCCTGCTGTAATGTCAAATGCTTCCGTGCTGCAGGAGGAGGTAAGACTTGGACTAAGGTCTTTGGGAACACAGGGATTCACTGCTAATGGTGTTGTGGCACCTTAGACACTTTTGACTGAGATCTTGAAGTGCCAAATGGAACTCTTGAGTATGGCCTAATAGTTTGCATTCCCTGATAACCTGAATATGTTACACAAAGGAGGGTGGGGCAGGGATTCACCTGACAACTACTAGAGCCCTGACCTAAGGGGGATTGCATTGTTGCATATGAATGTTGCATCTCCTTGCATGTGTAGAGTTAGAAATAAAATACTATTTTTTCTTATAAAATCAAGTATTTGGCTGAACATGTTCACTCACCTGTATCTACATCACCCTCTCAAAGGGAGCCTTGACTGCTCGACTTCAACTACCACTGAGAGTCAAGTGTAGAAGGGGTACTTGGCCCAGTGAAGCGGGATACATCATAGGTTGGGCCCCGAAACATCAGAATTAAAAGGCCTAAACCACCAAGGTTGGGCCCAGTAGCCTCTACATAAACCTTAGCCCTCTGAAAGAGGTTCTGACAGAGGGGAAGACCCCAAACTCTTGACGTAGTCCATAATGTTACGGACTTTATAGTGGAGCAGAGACCTGGGACTGACCATGTCAATGCAGATGGCCTTTCCAGTTTCTTGCGCTTAGATGATGAAGACTGTCATGGGAATGTCTAAGTTACTCCTCATCTTTCATCTGGAAGGGGGCATGTAGGAACTTCTTCTTTTTTGGGGCTGATGCTGTTTGATTTTTTACTGTGCATTGGGACTCTGCGAACCAGCCTCCAGTGCACATGCTCTGACCTCTAAAGCATGTTGAAATTGACTATACTCCTAGGTGACATATTTAACTTATCTATAAGTCCCTAGTATATGGTGGCAAGTGCACCTAGGATCTGTAGGTTAAATGTTTCTAGGGGACTGAAGCATACATTGTGACACCATGAGAGTGACAGTGTAAACCTTGACTGCAGGCCTGCCTACAGTAACTTAACTGTGCAGGTTTAAACTGCAAATGAATGCCCAACAAGGCAGGATGGCAGGTATTTACAAGTAGGACATGTATAAAATATAAGGTAAAACATGTTCTTACAGTGACAAGGCCCCAAAAACTATTTTACCTGTAGCAGGGTTAGCTGTTTCATAGGAAAACATTGGGAGTTGATACTAAAATTAAATGAACCTACTCGACTCTCTTTCGCCCGACATCGCCTTCTTCACAGAAACCTGGACCAACGCATCCTCCGCCCCCGGCATCAGCACCGCCATCCCAGACGGATACAAGATCCAGAGGAAAGACCGCCCCAACCACCCAGGAGGGGGCCTCGCCATCACCCACAAGAGCACCCTCCGCCTCACCACCTCCAGCGAAACCTTCCCCTCCGCCGAACACCTGCACTTCAAGATCCAGACCACCCCCAAAGCCACACTCCGAGGAACCCTCGTCTCACAGACCCCCGGCCCCCGAACACCCTTCGCCGCCACCATCACCGACTTCATCGCACCCCACGCGATCGCCTCAACAAACTACATACTCATTGGAGACCTGAACTTCCACCTCGACAACCCCAGCGACCCCAACTCCACTATCCTTCGTGACAACCTCGCCAGCATCGGACTTAAACAACTCGTCAACACACCGACCCACAGAGCAGGACACACCATCGACCCCATCTTCGCGGCAGGAAACAGCGTCCATTTCAGCCACACAACGCAGCCGCCATGGACCGACCACCACTGCGTACACTTTGCCATCAACAAACCCAAGGCACCCAAACCAGCCCCACGCCCACCATGAAGGAACTGGAGCAAGGTTACCGACGAGCAACTTAACTCCACCCTCAACCGAGACAACCACACCTGGGCACCCGACGCAAACAGCGCAAACGACGCAGCCAGAGAACTCCACACCTGGATCTCCAACTGCGCAGATGAGCTCGCCCCGCTACGCAACCCCGACAGACAACGCCCCAGGAAAGCCGCCTGGTTCACAACCGCTCTCCAAAAAGCCAGACGCACCTGCAGACGCCTGGAGAAGAACTGGAGAAACACCAAGACAACCGAAAACCACACCACCTACAAGGACGCCATGACGGACTACCACAACCAGATCAGAGCCACCAAAAGGAACTTCATCCACAACAAAATCCTGGCCAACTCCACCAACTCCAAGGAACTTTTCAGTGTCATTCAAGAATTCACCAACCCACGCAGCGAAGCCACAGACCTCACCCCATCCCAAGACCTCTGCGACAAGCTTGGAACCTATTTCCACCTCAAGATCAAAAACCTCTACGACAACTTCATCGACCATCCACCAGGCGCCACAGACAGCCCCCCGCCCCCCAGAAACACCAGCCAGCCCACCATCTCCAACTGGACACCGATCACGGTCGAAGACACCGCCTCAACCATGAAAAGCATCCACTCGGGGGCCCCCACTGACCCCTGCCCCCCTCACATCTACCACAGAGCCGTGGCCGCCATCGCACCCGAACTACAATGCACCATCAACACCACCTTCAAAACAGGCACCTTCCCAGACGACTGGAAGTGCGCAGAAGTCAGACCCCTGCTCAAGAAGCCCACAGCTGACCCCACCAACCTCAAGAACTATCGGCCCATCTCGCTCCTCCCCTTCGCAGCCAAGGTTGCAGAGAAAACAGTCAACAGGAAACTGACACGATTCATTGAAGAGAACGCCGTCCTCGACCCGTCCCAATCCGGATTCCGAAGCAACCACAGCACAGAGACCGCCCTACTCGCCACCAGCCCTGGACTGGATCCGATCATTCCTCACCGGAAGAAGCCAAAGGATCAGACTCCCACCCTTCCTGTCCGACCCCATGAAAATCACCTGCGGAGTCCCACAGGGTTCATCACTGAGCCCCACCCTCTTCAACATTTACATGGCCCCCCTCGCAGCCATCGTCCGACAACACGGCCTCAACATCGTATCCTACGCCGACGACACTCAGCTCATCCTCTCCCTCACCAAAGACACCACCACTGCCAAACTCAACTTCCAGAAAGGAATGCAAGACGTCGCAGTCTGGATGACCAACAGCTGCCTGAAGCTCAACGCCGAGAAGAAAGAAGTCCTCGTCCTCGGTACCACCCCTTCTGCATGGGACAGCACCTGGTGGCCGACCGCCGTCGGAAGCCCACCTACCCCCTCAGACCACGCCAAGAACCTTGGCATCGTACTCGACTCATCACTCTCCATGAACCGACAGGTCAACGCCGTCACCTCCAGCTGCTTCAACACCCTCCGCATCCTCCGCAAGACCTTCAAGTGGATCCCCCCTGAGTCAAGGAAGACAGTCACCCACGCACTCATCACCAGCAGACTGGACTATGGAAACGCACTCTACGCCGGCATCAACAAGTCCCTACTCTGCAACTCCAGACAGTACAGAACACCGCCGCCAGACTCGTCCTCGGCATCCCCCGACACGAACACATCAGCCAACACCTACGAAGTCTCCACTGGCTCCCCGTGGAGAAAAGAGTCACTTTCAAAATCCTCACTCATGCCTACAAATGCCTACACAACAACGGACCCAAGTACCTCAACGACAGAATCAACTTCCACGTACCCAAAAGAAACCTCCGATCTTCCAACCTCGCACTGGCCGAAACCCCGCGCATCCACAGAGCCAGAGCAGGTTGAAGATCCCTCTCTCACATTGCAGCCAAGACCTGGAACGAGCTACCGGCAGACATCAGGCGCGCCCCCTCCCTGAACACCTTCAGGAAGACCCTCAAGACCTGGCTCTTTGGCTAAACAGATCTGCGGACCCCCCCCCCTCAGCGCCTTGAGACCCTCACGGGTGAGTAGCGCGCTTACAATTCCCTGATTGATTGATTGATGTTATGTCTGCCTAGTAACCATCTAAAAGTACATTCTTGAATTTTATAAAATATTTATTACAAAACGAATTAATTGGTAAAGTTGGAATTGTATCAAATATGTTACAAAAGATACTTTTAAAAAGTCGCCCTTTGACTGCCTAAAGCCTCTAGAAGCCCATTTGCATGAGCTTCCAACTGTCACCCAGGACCTGACTAGAACCTTGATGAGGTATGGACTTGCTTCTAGAGCTGAGATAAAAGCCTTGGGTGTGGGGAGGCATTCTGTTCCTCTGACAGGCAGGATGGCCATTTGGGCAGTCCCAGGAACTTAATTATCTTCGATGAGGCCTTGTTAGACCTGAAGGTCCTTAGGATGGACTTACCCTAACTTTTTGCCTATTCACCTCTGTTGCTGAAATTCTGTTTTGTTGACTTTAGGACTTTGTGCACTTTACCACTGCTAACCAGTGCTAAAGGGCTTATGCCTACTCCTTAAAACATGGTAAAATTTGCCTACACCTGATTGGCACATTTAATTTACTTATAAGTCCCCAGTAAAGTGGTACAACATGTACCCAGGCCTTGTAAATTAAATGCTACCAGTGGGTCTGCACCGTATTGTGCCACCCACTTACGTAGCCTCTTAAAACATGTCTGAGGCCTGCCTTTGCAGCCTGTGTGCAGTTTTTAAACTGCCAATTCAGCCTGGCAAAATAAACCTTTTACCAGGCATAAACCTCCCTCTATATTACATATAAATCACCCCTAAGGTAGGCCCTAAACAGCCCATTGGCTAAGGACATTTTAGCTCAGTTAAACTTGACTAAAACGTAAGTTTAACTGAGACAAAAGCCTAACTTTACTAGTCGTAAATGGCCTATGTTAATACCGAAAGTTGTAAAGATAGACTTTCTTCTCAGTTTTCCTTTGTGAATCGGGCCCATCATGCTTGGTCTCAAAAGAATTGTAATTTTAAATCCCCTGTAATGGAAAGTTGGATTTGAAGTCACAATTCTTAAAAAGTCACTTTTAAAAACTTGCCATTTTCTTGACCATTTTGTTCCTGTAGCCTGTATTCTGGGTCATATGACTGTGAAAAGTTGGCTGTTGGCCTTTGTGTATTCCTCCCAGGCAATGAGACAAAGGGGGACTGGGCCACCTGCCAGGATGGGAGGGGTTGAGCTGTTCCCTGTACCACTTACATTTCAAAGGGGCTGCCTCAGCACACTCAGAAAGAACTTGACACCAGTCCTATGTCACCACTGGCACGCTCTCCACTAAGACGCTGAGCGTGTCATGCCCTCGATGTCCCAGGGGCCCAATCCTTAATATAGGAAAGTCAGTGATATACTGAACCTACGCGCAGTGGTGTAAGTTTAGTACCTATATAGCTGGAATGACATGATTTCCACAGAGGTGTATATATATATATGCACACTGTAGCCATCCCCATTTGCCACATACAGAAGATTAGGTATATGTAGTTAAAGGTCCTGAAGAAATGCCACTTGATACATTTTGACATGTTAAGGCATGAAACATGTCGACGAGAACTAGGATCAATATAAATACACTTGATCCCACACAAAACAATATACCATTACCTAGCACTTTTGAATAGAAATCAGGATCATCATGTTCATGAGTTTCTTGATTTCTTTCTAACTTGCCATAGAACTTGGGGGCATATTAGCAAGAACCTCGTTAAAATTATCGCCGTTTTAGCGGCAGGAAACTGCCGCTAAAACGGCGATAATGGACTTGCTAATATGCGTTATAGAATTCCCATAGAAGCCCAGGTTAGATGTGCAGGACATCTAACCTGGGCTTCTATTGGAATTGTATAACGCATATTAGCAAGCCCATTATCGCCGTTTTAGCGGCAGTTTCCTGCCGCTAAAACGGCGATAATTTTAACGAGGTTCTTGCTAATATGCCCCGTGGTCTTTAGTAAAACTAATCATGTAAGATCTATAGTCAATTTTATTCCACATTTTTTCCAATATTCTCATCTACTGACTGGGACACACCGTCTCTCCCAGCCAACTCAAGGCAATCATAAAAAAAAGATCTGCAGCAAAGTGCTCCCTCATGGGGCCAGTTGGGCATTGCAGCACCAGCTCAACAAGGAGCAGGCCAGATGATGAAGAATGCTACCTTTGGGTGGGTGAGGGCACTTACTTCTAAGAGCTGATGGCCTCAGTGACCGCTTCCTTTTCCCAGGACTCTAAAATAAGACCTAGATAGGTATAACGGAACAGTATACTCCATTATAAGTTGTTTTAGAAACAAACTCCAAAAGTGCCAGTTTATTTGCGTAGAACACATTACCCCCACACCCTGGAAAGTTTATCCCAGGCTGTGAGGGATCATTATTGATTTTTTCTTGTCCCTCGCCTCCAAGGTTTTCCTGTTGGTGACGGAAATGGAAAAAAACCATCACACAGTGCACCCAAAATAGGGCTGATGGTGTGATGTCCTTCCTCCAATGGACCCTACTCCATTGAGGAGGAAGTATTCCATCGATGGAGGAAGTATTCCATTGACTGGGGCTCTGTCAAAGGAATCCTTAATGTCCTCTTGTCTCTAAATAAGGCGGACAGGCCAAAGTAGATATGGAGTACCCAGTCTACCAAAGTCTAAATCAGGCAATTAGTCATTGCTGTCTACCTCTGGAGGACCACGGCAAGGTGCTGAAGCTTTCCCAGGAAGGTGGCACATTAGGTGGACAAGAAAACGAGGTTTGACATACTTGGAACTTTTTTGCTAGGTTGAAAACAGGTTCAGTGGAACATCCATTAAAGGAACTAGCCGGCCTTATGAAACCATGCTTGGCTACATGTTCATGTCTTGCCCCACTGGAGGATTTTGACTTTCAAAAAAGTGACTAAGTCCAAAACTAAAACCTTGGACCAGGAGAGGTGACAAATCTATCTGTAGTCACAGAAGATGCAAAATCCAGATTCACGCAGCTCAGAGCTTTTGGCATTAAAGCCAAAATCTTCAGCAAGAACTCAATGATAATGTATCCTACTTCATGGGACCCTCGCTGGCCACAGCTTTGGTCCTGTTCCGCTGGAAGATTTTGACTTAAATTTCAGTGAACAATCCAAAGGTAAAAACTTTGAAAGGGATGAGCTGCTCGGTGTACCTAACCTCTGCTTCCTCATAGTCATACTGAAATTGCACCTAAGACCCAGTCAACCATGAACTGTTATTATCAATGGCGCTATGCTTGTTTTAGGAGTTTTGTGTCATTAAAAAAATTCAAATTCATATCTCCTGTTCCCTAATACTATTTTGATGATTGTGTCTTTTTGCTCATTACTTTTCTCTGTATTTTCTAACTTAGGAGCCTATTACGATGGCGGTCGGATGTCCACCGCCGTGCCGGTGGTGGTGCCCGCTGGACCGGCGGTGGACATCCGCCCGCGATCGCAAGCCAGAAAACCGCCAGTCAAATTAGGATGGCGGTGGTGACCGTGGCGATGGGAAATTCCGACCGCCGCTTTTCCGCCGGATGATGATGATCCCATAACCTTTGTTGGGGATCGAAACGTCGTCGACACCCACATCTTGACTCCTACATGTATTATTAATTTATGCGGAGCATAAGATGTCCTTGTGATTGTGACTAATTGATTGTTTAATTTTACCACTAAGTCACTTTTCAGTTTGTTTCATGCCTGAGATAAGGAAATCTGCTGATTTCCAGTTACCCCATCACGTTCAGCTCACTTCATGTTTTCTGTATTGTTTCTAGTTTATGGTGAGCATGAATCCTAATAATTTGTGTTTTCTGATAATTGATGTCATAGTTGCACTATTTTACATATTTTAGGTCTTTTATAGTGACATAAAAAATATGTTTTCTTTGATTTTTTCTAAACTCACAATAAGGTTGTTACATATGTACTTCAGCATCCCATAGACTGCTGACATTTCACCAAAGTTATTAAAGTCACTTCCGTTGAAAATAAATTCTCATGTATGGCACTTCATTAAGCCTTCCCATATTAACCATAATGTGCAGGTTTATTTTGTTTTCCACCACTTTAACCACAGAAAGATGAGATGGGTGTGACAAGACAATGACCTACTCCATCCATGTGCTATGCTTTCTTGTGCCCTCAGCCTGATACCTACAACATGCTATCTCCATTCTCAGTGAATACATGAGGCCCAATCCTACACAATCCTTTAGTTTCAACCAGTTGAGGTATGCCCTTCCGTGCTTCTTTCCTCACACCTCTCAACCGCATTAAGTACACTCATCTCTGCTGATTCCTAAAGACCTCCATACAAATTGACACATGGTATACCTTGAGACTGCTTCCCTAATTCCTCCACCATACTGATAGAGGCACACTTCACCATGCTTGTTCACTCACACCTTCTTATAGATTATCAACACCCTTACATACTCTTTTCTGCACATCTTCCCTACTCTGATAAGACACACACGCCTGCACGCCTTTCTTCACACCTCCACAACATTGATTGAAGTCAATTGTACAATGCATTTTCCCTCACACCTCAATGACACTGGCAGTAGAGACATATTTCCACAAATTTTTCTCACACCTCCAGGAACACTGACAGGAGACACACTTTTCCACACTCCTTGCATCATATCACCCCACAGACTGACACAGGAGACACGCTGATCCACATCCCCTACATATGTAATTCATACTGACTTGTTCAACATTATAAAAATGGTTCAATAAATTGAGGTGTATGAAATCCGGTTATTAGTAGAGGGGCAAGTACCCACCTCAAGTAATAATCACAATCCTTGTCATGGTGAACCATCAAAGTCACAAAATAGATCTGAGTTCAACCCCCTTGTAGCAATCACACAAAACAGACAGGATTAACTTACAGGCAATGTGTAACATAATTTTGCAGTCCTAAAACAGTAATAAAATTGTATGCAAAACAATAAAAATCCCAAAAGGATTAGAAAAATAGAGTAAACTTTAAGAAAAAAATTACACCAAAAATCCGAGAAGGGGAGTTGGAGAAATGAATTTCTAATGTTTTAACTAGAAATAGGGCTAAGAAGCAGAAAGTGCCAATGCTAGTCAATGGAAGCAGTAGAACAAGACCTGTGCAGAATTTGAGGCTGATTACGATGAAGCTTGGGTCGATCACATCAACTAGGTTTATCCTGCTCAAAGATTTTACCTTCTGACTTACAGCCTGATTTATATATTGGCGGTATGTATACTCCGCCGTGATGGAGTATGTATTACGACAATACGAAGGTTCCCCCCCACCCAATTTAAATGCAGGCAGACCTTCAGTTTGGCCATGGCGGAGACTACTCTGTTTGCGCCATGGTCAATCCTCTCCGAGGGACCAGGGGAGTAAGGGCCATCAGAGAAATGGCTACATGTCACCCCGCCCAACTTGGATGGACAGACATGTAGTCATTTTTTTTGTTTGTTACTGCCACGTAATACCTGGCAGTAAGGAACAGCAAAATCATTCTAATGATCAGAAAACTCCCATGGCAAGGGGAGCATTACATTTTTTCTTTTCAAAAAGAAAATCCAGTTTTGACATTTTCATTTTGTAAAGAAAAAAAATAATACTCTTTGCTACAGGGCTGCATCTTTCTGTTGCATCCCTGAAGCAAAGAGTAAAATGCATTGACAGGAACTGCAGTAAAGGCAGTTCTTGCTAATGCCTTTATAAATGACCACCTGCTTGGTAGCCATTTATACATTTGGCGGGTGGTCTGTGAGTCATGGGGACGGAGTAGTTTACTCCATCCTCATAGTGGTACGGTTGGCCACCCACCATTATATAAATCGAGCCCTCAGACTTTTAATTCCCAAACCACCACAGAGTACACTTCTGAAGCCCCCAGGACCTCATGAGAGGCCCTTAGAGAGTCATTGGGTGCCAGACGGAAGCCAGCAGCAGCATTTAGTCCAGGTCCAGTAACTACTGGTCTCCTGGACAGTTGTAGCCTGTAAATTGAACAGGAGATCAGCCTTATGGCCCTAGGAGTTCATGTATTTGTCCTGGGTACAAGAGGCAGACCAGGGCCAGTCCTTTTGGGATCTCCTCAGGTCTCAATCCTCTTTTGATCTTCCACAGGTCCAGGAGTGTTCTGGTGTGGGTGCTTGGAGATTCCACATTTATGCCTGCCACTAGTCTATGGATGGGAATGACCCCTGAGCATACCCTAACTAATGGGGTAAATGTTCCTTAGGCAAACCCTACCCACTTTTGACATTTCCAAGATGGGTTTAATCTGCAGCCACACTAAACTTGGGCTCTGAGGGCTGGTGGTGTATGCGGGGAACGTACTATGGTAATCCAAATTTCCTCTTACATCTAACACTAAACTTCAGTTTGAAGCAGCCATTGTACCTCCAATAAACTCAGAAATAGAATTCTGGTAGAACAGAAAGTATGGTTTTTAGCAACCATGACAGTTGAAACACAAGAACTGTTTTGACATCCTATTTCCCTCCTTTGAAGTGCGCCCAAAGTGTTATATGTAAAACCAGCAGACCAATCTTGCAGGCTTTGGCACTGTAATGTCAAAAGAGACCCTCTGTGATTAGAGCCTTATTGGCTCCTGGGGAAACAAAGGAAGACCACTGACCAGGTATCAGCTAACATTTGCTTGTGACAGGGGAGACCTTTTTGAAGTGTGCCCCAAGTCTTAGATGTAAAACCCCAGCAGACTAGCTAAGCAGGATTTGACATTCAAGCAGGATTGATCCATTAATGTAAAAAAAGGATGATTACAGCCCCACCCTTCATATTCTGTCAGATTCAGAGGAATCATCTGTGCACATTAAGGTCAACCTATTCTTTGCTCCTAGAAGACAAGTCATACCCATTCACGTCTATTCATCAAATGCTAATTACTGGCTGGGAAGACGTGGGAGAGCAAAATGCAGATTAATCTGCAGAAACGTCAGGCGTGGAAAAGGTAGCTTTCTAAAAGTTACTTTACCTTAGTTTTTAATAAACATCTGATTCTACAACTTAATTGGATTTTCAATAACTATTCAATTATTTTTCTTGCTAGTCCCATTCCCAAAAGACAGCATTAGCCTTTAATAATACATCCCGTGTTTTCCTATGGAACAGCCAGCCTTGCTACAGTGAAAATACATTTTGGAGCCTTTTCACTCTATGGACATGTGTAACTATAAACATTCACATGTCCTGGTTTTAAATACCAATAACCCTGCCTTATAGGCAGCAAGACCTACCTAGGTATGACTTATCAATAGTTAAAAGGAAGGTTTAAGCCTATTAAAAAGGTTTTTTTTGACAGGTCGAATTTGCAGTTTAACACTGTCTAGCCAGGCTACAGAGGGTAGGCCTGCAGTCATATTTACACTGTCACTGCAGTGGCTGACACAATGGCTTCTGCAGTTCACTAGTGGCATTGGCCTTCAGGCCCTAGGAAAACTTTTTGCCCTATATTAGGAACTAATAGGAAATATAAATATCCCACTAAGGGGTAGGCCAATATCATGCTGAAAGGAGGAGTACAGGCCTCTGGTTAGCAGGCGTAAAGTGCACAGAGTTCTATAGCCAGAACAAATATAGGGTCAAGCAAAAGACAAAAAATCCAGGGGGACCATGTGGAAAAGGCAGGTTTCTTACAGGAGGCATTAAGAGATGGATACACCCAAATAAGGGCAAAAACCCCCACGTCCCCACCAAATAGCCCTGTTCCACCGGCATGCAAAGGGATGTTATTGACGCAATAAAGCACAGTCACAGATGTAAATTGAAGAACTAGATGTTTGACGCAAGCACTCATCCTGGGATTACCAGGCCCCGCAAGAAATTTTAAAGTTCTGCTACATTAAAACCATTGATAGAAGTTAAGATTTTTCTAGTGCTGAGGTGGAGTGAAGTTGCGTATCTTGTAAACCATCAATTAGGGTACAACTTTTTCTTATGCCAGCAGGTGCTCAAAGTTCTAGGGACAGGGAAAAATGAGCAGTACATGAGTTGGTATTTAGAAGCTGATAACTCTGCAACTGCTGCATGGATTTCAACATGGTTTGTGGAATTTAGCTCTGCACTGCTGTACCTTGCCACCTCATTGAGCCTTAAAGAGAAAGCGAGATTTTAAGGCATGGGTAAAGAGGTCACTGGCCCACAGCCCCATCCTTTCAGGTAGACCGTGATAGAAGTTGTGTTTTGCAGACAGTATTGCCCTAATGACCTAGAAAAATTCTTAAGCAGTTTGTTTTAAATGTCGTTTTATTTATTTTTAATGTGGGTGACATTTGGCAGAGAAATGTTGTGTTTATCTGTGACATCCAAGAAAAAAGTTTCTTTTAGATCAAAACAGGACCTCACAATGGGAGGTGGTCACAGAGCTTATTTTCAATAATATTAGTGAGCTGCTGCTGTATTACAATATTACACACATGGCTATCCCTGAATATTAGATTAAAAACATTTAGAATTTGGAACAGTGTACCTGTGCCCTGTCAGTGACCTGGCCACAGAGGGCATGAAAGACCTGAAATTGGATCACAAATTCAATGCTGTTCTAAACAGGGTCACCCAAAATACATTTGGCTCAGTGCCCCAAAATCCTTAAGATGTCCCTGGGGAGAGAAGAGCAAAGTTGATCTCGAGGCTCTGGGTGAGACAAGTAGGAATACACTACGGGGATAAATCACATTTGCTTGTAGACACTGATCCTTTCCCTCAACTACATGCAATGCAGATGTCAGATCTTTTTTTCTTTTAGAATACTTTCAAGTACTCAACCACTCTAATGTAGAGTCTTTTGGTGATGTGTTGCTCCAAGTCCTGCACAGTTCCTCAAAGTTTCCAAATAGCTTTTCTGATTGACTCCAAATGCAGGCTCTTCTCTGTGGTGTGCAGTCCAGCAACACCTTTTGCTCAGTGACATGGCACTCATTCTCCAGGTAGTCCAACAGCTTTCCTTGCAGGGGTCAGGATCCAGGTTCAGTTCTTAACCTGGCAGGGGAGATAGCAATCATAAATCCTAGCACTGGAGCAACAGCATTCTTGTGGGTCATAGTGGTGTGTAGTTCATCTCTGGTGCATGAGAAATTCTGGCACCTGAAGCAGGGCAGACTTCCTAGTAATTATCCCTAAAGGTGTAGATCCAGCAGGGGATTGTTTGGGTAGTCAGGGAGATGGTAATAAAAGTAACGATGGTGACAGTAGTGAGGTGATAAGAGTTTTAGGTGATTTTAACCAGTGTCTGAAAAGAATCACCCAAGTACTAAACAAAAGGAGTTGGTTATGGGTGAGGGCATTGTCTGCACCAGACACTAGCCTGGGCCTGGGCCTTCTCTGATAAGGGAGAAGCAGGCTTCCCCACTCCTCGGAAAACCTCTCAAAACAAGGTTCAGGCAGGAAGGGCTGGGCTAGTCAGAGTTTAGGAGGAAATACTTCCGATAGTACTTTGGGTGTCTTAAACTCTCTAACTAAGTTGCTGTCTGAGTTAGGTGGGAATTTGGGGAAGCCCTCTACCATTAATCCAAGGGCTAGCTCATGGGCAGCGCCTAGTAGTGTCACAACTGCCACTGCGGATTTACAGAAACAAGTGGCCTTCTTATCTCCTGACCAGTCAAAAAAGGATAAGGATAAAAACGATGGGCATTGGATAAAGGGGAATCATCTGCAGGGAAAGAAAGGCACATGATTCACAGTTAAAGGTTAAAATGTGTGAAGGGGCATTAGGGCAGGTGGATGCTGACACCTCCAAGGGTATCGAGGATCAAGAAACCATACCTTCAAAACCTGGTAAGCTCACTTACCATGGGCCCGCTGAAGTAAAACAATAGATTTGGAAGTTGGACTTTATTGAAGTCTTCTCGTTGGTTTGGGAACATATGAGGGAACTAGAGACAAAAGAAAAGGAAGGAAAGGATTCAGCAAAAGATAAGAAGCTAAAAATTGAGGAGAATATTACTTACTGGCTGTTCTGGTTCAGTGTGTATTTAAGGGTGATATTAGAGAAGCAGTCTGACCTTGCCAGGCCAGTGGTTTTCTAGGTATCAGGAATTGTGGCATTGTACAGAAAGACACCTACCAAGTTGTTAGTGCGATAGTTCAGGGAAGTAAAATGAGAGGTTCCAGGGTACAGGATAAGATCCATGGATTTACCCTGGACTACACTTATGAGGAGGCGATCTTCCAAGATGGTGATCGCCCGTGGTAATAAGGTCAGTGCTCCAGTCTTTTCCTCCTGAACCGCGTGAGCAGTGGAGCTGTGTGAAGTATGCAGGCATCCTCGTCAACTGCGCACTTCACTAAAGATTCTTCAGGAGACTAGTGGCGTTTTCTGGACCCGCTCATTTGAGAATTAGAGTAGCGAGTAGGGATAGCTACCGTTGCGCATGTCCGACGGGTTGAGTTAGAGTTCGTTTGAAATTCCGTTCTCTCGTTCTGTGCCTGTAAAGAAAGAAAAAACAAGGACAGTTAAGTCATCAGCGCTTCAAAATATACCTTTCTGTGAGAAGTTTTTGAAGAGTACTCGCTTACCTGTCACCTCAGCTCCTTCATCGTTCCTGAATCCGCAAGTACTCTAAGGAAAAAAAGAAAATAATTTACAATTATTAGGAAATCAATAATCTGTTCAGTGCTAGGATTTTGAAAGATGAAAATATGTTTCTGAAGTGTTTCCTAGTGCCTGTTACATACTCTTGAGTCTTTACAGAATGTTAAGAGAAAGCAAGAACTAATTTTAGTAAAAAGAAAAAAGACAATTGAATAAGAAAGAAGTGATAGGAAAAGTAGATAAAAATCAAAGAAAGAAAAGATAGAAGAGAAGCTAAAGCCAGTCTAAAAGGGGTATGTCTAGCGATAAGTGAAATGAATTAAAAGCATGAGTAGGTTTTCTGTAAAGAGAGAAGTAATGTGTTCTATTGTTTTGCAGTGTACAAAATCTTCCATTAAGACATTGAAGAAGCTGAATTGGAAGCCGTACACACCTTTAAGAAATAGACGAGGCAGTCTCTTCTCATATCCCAATCCCCTTTCCCCTCTGGAAACATCTTATCCTTCCCTTATCTATTACTGGGAACGTGAGAAGGATTCTAGAGGGGCATTGGGTTAGAGCATCATTCTGCTCCTGTGAAGGTCGGTAACTTCAGAGAGTAACTCTTGACACTAGGCAAATAGTATTCTTAAAGCGCATCATGATTATTGAGGCACAGCATAGTTGGCCTATGACCATGATTTTAGGTGGACAAGGTTGGACTTACCAGACATTGGTTGGGACTAAGCTGAAGTGAAAGCCTGGTTGAACTCAGTGTCACATAGGCATTCACCTAAGCAGCATTCCTTGTGCCAGCAGCATGTGGAGGTACAAAAAACATTATTTCTGGGCAGTCAATGGAAAGCTGGGTTAACACCTTAAATGACCCTGTAAGTTGAAGCATGTGTGTTCCTTATGTGGTCTCCTTTCACATGCCAAGTTCAAATGTGTCAAGAAGTCTAAATAAAAGGGAACGGAGTCACGAACACCTTCCAACTAGGTCACTTCTTCCCACGCTAGTAAGGCTAGATATTTTTGCATTGGATCAACTTATACCCTAGCAGGATGGTGGTTCATGTATTGTAATTAGGTTTCTCTCAAGGTTTCAGGATACTAGAGTCAGTTATTCCCTCCAATCCCCATTGCAAGAACCAATTACCAGTGCATGCTCACCCAGGAGTAAAGGACAGAAACTTCAGAAAAGAAAAGGTTTTTGGGAGGACTGCTGGCTCCTTTGTGGCACCTCCACTCAAGGGTTTTTTATTTTCTCTTTTAGGCGTTATCCCAAAAAAAGAGTTTGGTTTGTTCAGAAGAATCTATATTCTTTCAGCCGCAAAAGTGTTTTCAGTTAATGAAGCTATAGAAGTGCAAAATTGCTCAGTCCAGTATGCATCCGTGGACCAGGCCATAATTAGCTTGAGGAAGCTGGGCCTTGGGCTCTCCATACAAAGGATGACATTGAATCTTCTTTCAAACTGCTCTCAGTCTACTCTGATGGTGGTCACCTGGCAGGTTTTCAATTTTCAGTTCAGGACATTGTAGTAGTATGACAAATGAATGTCGATGGGCTGTGCAGTATCCTGCGATTATGTTAAACAGTTTAGCTTATGCCTTGAGTGGATTTCTCATCAAAGTCTTGATTTGGCAATGTTACACAATACTTAGTTGATTTTCTCTTCATGGGAGTAATCCAGGCCCTTCATGATTTTGTCACCTTATTGTAGGAACTGAGTGTCCCAATAGCAAGAAAATAAAACTAAGGGTCCCTCCACAAGCATTACATTTTAGGGATTTAGATTGAACTGGACTCCATTGCAGAGGAGTATAGACTATATCAAGGGATAATCATCACCTTCATGCAGTCAATTGAGTTAGTGTGATCACAAAAAAAGAAATACACTGCACCTGCTCCAAGTCTTAGTGGGCCAGTTGAGTTTTGCTTTAAGAACTATTCCTATGGCTTGCCACTTTTCTCACTCTATTGCCTGGTCAATGACAGGTTTGACACAGAAGCATTATCACACAGGTTGGTGACAGAAGAAGGGAGAACGGGAACATTTGTATCAGTTTTTTTGACCTGGTTCAATGGTTCTGTGATTTAGCTCTCTATTCTGGTGTCCAATGAGGTGTTAGATCTGTACAATGATGCTGCTGACAGCATTGGCTTTGGGGTAGTATAGGTAGCCAGTGGGGTAAGGAAGATTGGCCTTTGTCTTGGCAGGAGGAAGGCTTGACCAAAATACTGCCTTTTTGGAATTATTCTCTATAATCACAGTGTCTATTTTGGTGTAGCAACTTCAGGAACAAGAGTGCTGAGGCAATTCAGAGACAGGAGGCCTCGTGTAGATCTGCTTTGAGGTTATTGAAATACTTGGCTCTCCTCTGCTTAATGTGTTACAGCAAACAAATGATGGACGGAATGCTGACAATGCAAACATTCTCCCCCAGTCAAAAGATCTGGGTTAAATCCATCGTTCTTTTGCCCACTACGCCACCCCAGTTTGGACCCAGCCATATGCAAATCAGTCTTGACCCTGTGCCCCATGGGAACAGTCCAGACCGAACTGCCAGGCCAGGTCCTCCCTGGAACGGAAACAAGCATCCTGGGACCGGTTTCAGGGTATGTCACCCTTCTTCAGTCAGGCTAGCTTGAATCCAGTGGCGCAGTGAGCAAGGGACCCACGTCTGGGCATACCCATCCCACTTAGGGCGAAAAGTGTTACAGCAAACAAATGCTGGACGGGATGCTGACAATGCAAACATTCTCCCCCAGTCAAAAGATCTGGGTTAAATCCATCGTTCTTTTGCCCACTACGCCACCCCAGTTTGGACCCAGCCATATGCAAATCAGTCTTGACCCTGTGCCCCATGGGAACAGTCCAGACCGAACTGCCAGGCCAGGTCCTCCCTGGAACGGAAACAAGCATCCTGGGACCGGTTTCAGGGTATGTCACCCTTCTTCAGTCAGGCTAGCTTGAATCCAGTGGTGCAGTGAGCAAGGGACCCACGTCTGGGCATACCCATCCCACTTAGGGCGAAAAGTGTTACAGCAAACAAATGATGGACGAAATGCTGACAATGCAAACATTCTCCCCCAGTCAAAAGATCTGGGTTAAATCCATCGTTCTTTTGCCCACTACGCCACCCCAGTTTGGACCCAGCCATATGCAAATCAGTCTTGACCCTGTGCCCCATGGGAACAGTCCAGACCGAACTGCCAGGCCAGGTCCTCCCTGGAACGGAAACAAGCATCCTGGGACCGGTTTCAGGGTATGTCACCCTTCTTCAGTCAGGCTAGCTTGAATCCAGTGGCGCAGTGAGCAAGGGACCCACGTCTGGGCATACCCATCCCACTTAGGGTGAAAAGTGTTACAGCAAACAAATGATGGACGGAATGCTGACAATGCAAACATTCTCCCCCAGTCAAAAGATCTGGGTTAAATCCATCGTTCTTTTGCCCACTACGCCACCCCAGTTTGGTTGCTGTAACACTCTCCTATGCTTAAAGCAGAATGTGGTATTTAAGGCTAGCCATGTACCTGGGATCTTCAACAATGCAGCTGGTGCTTTGCCATACTCCAAGCTTCAGGATTTCCAGACGTACCACCCCAGTGCCGCAGAATAGATGACAGATGTCCCAGGGGATCTTTGGAGGACTGGTGTCCTGCCTTGCCAGACATAGTAACAGCTTCAATTATAAAGCACACACAGTGCCTCTGAAAGAGCTTTTCAAAATTACAGGACATTTTGAAGAGAAAACAGGGCAATAACCTTTTTCTGTGCAGTCTCTGTGCACTGTGAGCTCAGGGGTAAGCAATATCCTATGTCTGGGCACAGGTCACAGCCATTGGGTTTTTCAAATGTGTCATGGCCTGGGATATGGTGAGCAGCTTCTTAGTGAAGACAGTATTGGGATTGGACTAGATTATCTGCAGAGAGAGAGGATGCAGGGAGACTCCTCAACATAACATAACTTTTTGCAGTTCTATCTCGCGTGCACGTGGTATGCAGCACACCATATGAGGTGAAGCTGTTCTCCTTTAACTTTGTGTTAGCTTGTTAAGGGGATTTTCACATAGGTGAGCTGACGTGGAAATCAAACAGGATTAATTTGGTGGGATGCAGTGACAAGATGTACAAGTACCTGACGGGAAACTGGTCGTCTGTTTGACAGTCCAAAAATTGATAAGTTAAGAAAAGGAGCCATCACTGAATTGTTGGCCACCCCCTCACTATTCATCTTACCGCTTTCATACATACAGGTTTAGTTAACCTTGGGTCCTGACTTGGAGGTTCCCATAGTGTTCATTCATCAAAATCATTATCATTATGAATATCATTATCAGTTTTCTGCAGTTTTAGTCACAGCCCTTAAGGCAGTCAGCATTTGCCCTGACAACTATTACACCCACTCCTTTACAATGAATTCAGACACCATGGCAGTAGGTGGAAGTCTTACTCGAGAAAAAATCAAGAATATTGGGCGGCAGTCATCTTCTTGCTTTAGGAGCTCTGTCCGCCCTGAGTTACTGTAGTTGTTTTTTCCCTTTGCATCTTCATGTTTTCTGCCTTTATTCTTTCATTGTAATGATGTCAGCTAAGGCTGTATGGGTCAATGTCATTCCTTGGTCGCATTCCAGTTGCAACAGCTCTGCAAGCGTATTTCTGTGGCTTTGAGGAATAACTTCTTCATATAGTTAGGTGCAGCCGGTTTGAAGGTCATGTGGATCATCACTCATTTCTTTGTTCAGAGGGCAGTGTGCCAGTTGCAACAGCTCTGTAAGCCTAAGCCAGCTCTGTAAGACAGCAGCTTTGATCAATGTCTTCTACAGGTGGTCTGTCGTATGTGGTTTGGAGGTGGTACAGCTCCACTCATCCCCTGATCTCATCATCATGCATTTGGGTGATAATGACTTAATAAAAAAGGGCCAGAAGGAGTTGCGGGAATGTGTTCTGAGTGAGCTCTCCTGGCTAAGGTGGTCATTCCTCAAGGCTTTCATAACTTGGTCACATATGTTCCAGAGGTGGGTGTGGAGGAAAGGCACAACATCCAGGCCAATCAATGTGTCTATATGTGTACTAATTCAGAGTTGGCCTTGTGTGCAGGAATGGGTTGCTTATGGCACATTCCTTATAACTCACATATGATCCTGAGGTGGGTGTGTAGTGCAGGCAAGTAACCCAGGACAATCAATGAAGCTTAAGGCATATGCCTCATAATTGCTGAGAAGTGACCAAATGTTCTATAGGAGAGGGTGCACTTGTAAGACAGATTGTTGTACTTTTTCATTGATATTATTTGGGTGTCTGCAGCATTTCTGTCATTTGGTAGGAGGGTGAAAGACCTATGGGCCCTCGTCACCTTTGTGGCAGGATAGAGGGTCACAACAGTTACATTTTAATGATAGTTGACCTCTTCACCATCACCTTTAGAACAGCTCTGAGGTTTTAGGACAGCCGTCTTTGTCCTTCAAAGTCATTCACAAGGCTCTGAGACAGACTCACAGTGTATACAGCAGCACAGACTGTAGGATGTAGCTGAACAGTCTCATAGCAAGGGGTAGAACCCATGTTACCTGGTGGTAGGGGGAGTGGGTCCATGGCAGGTGTTTGGTTGGGGACTCCCTCAGAGATACAGGTGGTTTCAGCTGTGTGGTCCACGTAGAATAGAAATTTAGTGATTGCCCTGAGTGCTGTGTAATGCATCATGGAACCATAGTTTGTAAATAGAAGTAAATAATGAGTCTCTATCTTAGAAAGTTTGTAACTATTAGTTAGAGATGCCTATGTGTCAAGATATATTAAAGACTGAATTGTTATTAATGTTTTTATTGAAGTCATTAAAAAATGTATTCTCGTGCTGTAATGTTTGTGATAGTCCACTTCTCTCTTCCCTACAACCAGCTTTGACTGCCTTGGCCTGGGAGTAACTTGTGCCCCTCGGCCTTCCTTCTAGCCGAGGATTCTCTTACATACCCGCCGCATGTGATACCTACTCACTATACCCTTCACTTGCTCTTCCCCTCTGTCCTCTACCCATT
>CAWUFW010028081.1:0-23517 GCA_963921515.1 Calotriton arnoldi
GATTTAGACTGCTTCCCAGGGGTGGCATAACACATGCTGCAGCCCCTGGTAGGCCTGTGAAGTACCTATGCCCTTGGCACCTAAGGTACCATATACTAGGGACTCATAAGGCACCACAGTATCCAATCACTAGTGCACCTAGAGTGCACTCCATGTCGTTTAGAGAGAGCAGATAGACTGGGGCCCTGAATAGCAGGGTCCCAGTCCAACTAAGTCATAAACCAGCAAAACACCAGGAAAAAGTGGGGGCAACCATATAGTCAGATTCCACCTTCCTACACAAACCAAGTGTAGAACACGAACTGTAAATTGTCACACTCTTCATGTAAAGCAAACACAAGGAGATGATGGACGGAGCGCTGAAACTTTTCAGACACTCACCCCAAGTCACAGATCTGGGTTGAATCTATCATCGTTCTTTAGCTCACTTCGCCACCTCAGTTCAGACACAGCTATAAGCAAATCAGTCTTGACCCTGTGCCTCATGGGAATAGTCCAGCCCGAACTGCCAAGCCATGTCTTCCCTGGACCGGAAACAAGCATCCTGGAACCGGTTTCGGGCTAACAGCCCTCCTCAGCCAGGCTAGCTTGAATCCAGTGGCAAAGTGAGCAAGGGACCCACGTCTGGGCATACCCTGCCAACTTAGGGCGAACAAAGCAAACACAAGGAGATGATGGACGGAGCTCTGAAACTTTTCAGACACTCACCCCCAGTCACAGATCTAGGTTGAATCCTTCATCGTTCTTTAGCTCACTTCGCCACCCCAGTTCAGACACAGCTATATGCAAATCAGTCTTGACCCTGTGCCTCATGGGAACAGTCCAGCCCGAACTGCCAAGCCATGTCTTCCCTGGACCGGAAACAAGCATCCTGGGACCGGTTTCGGGCTAACAGCCCTCATCAGCCAGGCTAGCTTGAATCCAGTGGCAAAGTGAGCAAGGAACCCACGTCTGGGCTCACCCCCAGTCACAGTTCGGGCTGGACTGTTCCCATGAGGCACAGGGTCAAGACTGATTTGCATATAGCTGGGTCTGAACTGAGGTGGCGAAGTGAGCTAAAGAATGATGATGGATTCAACCCAGATCTGTGACTGGGGATGAGTGTCTGAAAAGTTTCAGCGCTCCGTCCATCATCTCCTTGTGTTTGCTTTGTTCGCCCTAAGTTGGCAGGGTATGCCCAGACGTGGGTCCCTTGCTCACTTTGCCACTGGATTCAAGCTAACCTGGCTGATGAGGGCTGCTAGCCCAAAACCGGTCCCAGTATGCTTGTTTCCGGTCCAGGGAAGACATGACTTGGCAGTTCGGATTGGACTGTTCCCATGAGGCACAGGGTCAAAACTGATTTGCATATAGCTGTGTCTGAACTGGGTTGGCGAAGTGAGCTAAAGAACGATGATGGATTCAACCCAGATCTGTGACTGGGGGTGAGTATCTGAAAAGTTTCAGCACTCCGTCCATCATCTCCTTGTGTTTGCTTTGTTCGCCCTAAGTTGGCAGGGTATGCCCAGACGTGGGCCCCTTGCTCACTTTGCCACTGGATTCAAGCTAGCCTGGCTGATGAAGGGTGATCCAGTGCGGCTAATATAAATTCTTCTTCTTCTCCTCCGGATATGACATCCAGGTGAAAACACTCACATTCACTCTACCATATGACGGTGGGGCCCATAACACCGCATATCACACACTCAGTCGTTCCCTGGATCTCACCTACCTTCGCAAAGGAGAAGAACGAGTTGCTGGAGGAACGGAATACCTTATTAGATTTGACAGATTATTACCTTAAACATCTATATATTCAGTTTTAATCCTGTCGGCTCTAAAAACATCAAGATACTCCGCTCTTTGGTCGATGGACCAACTAGTAGAATAAGTTGATGGTGATCGAGACCAGCTCAATCATTTAAAACCTTCAGCAAATATCAATTTTATAAATGAACTAAAGAACCACAGACTCAATTTTAATTAGAAGTAAAATTTTAACTAAAATCAAAATTCTGCATGAGTGAGATTCTTAGTTTATTAATCACCTTAATACGTTCTTTTACATTTATATTGAAAACATTCTGTAAAGAAAAACGAAATTATGCATTTACCTATTTAGATGCAGATAGGAACGATCCACCAAAGAAAATGAACCATAAATCACAGAATGGACTCCCAAATTGACTGACTGTCCCTCTAGAAGGCCTCCTCGACGGGACGTCCCATACAGATTTCCCGCAACGGTCTCGTTCCTTCCCCAGTCAGGTTCGAAGTCAAAAGTAGCATCAGCATTGGCATTTGCAATAATAGCAGTATCGACTAATAACCCACAACAACGGCAGCAGCGACACCAGCAACAACAACCACTCCCATAAGAGCAGTCCTTCTTATACCCTACTTTTGGCTTACTACACAAAAAGTTGCAATGTTTGGGGGCAGGAATCACGCTAATTGGTCCATTTGAGGGTGGCGAGAATTGTCTCATCGCCTTCCTTGTTCAAACTGGTTTCGAGGATGGTTAAGAGTTCATGGTTTCCCATATTCTTTGGGTAAAAGCAGTCCAGATTTATTATGTAAAATGTTGCAACAATGATGGTCACAATTTGCTCAGTCCTTTGTCTCTCAATACTGAATTCTCCTCTTTCTCACGGATGCGAGCTGAGTCTTTCTTGGCACTTTCTTCATAATAGGTCATGGTAGCCTTGACATCTCTCACTCCGTGTACAGGCCGTACCCATGTGGTTCAGCTCCATTATTTCTTTCGCTTAGAGGCCATCTTGGGTTTCTGATATGACCTCATCTATGCCGGCAGCCATTTTCCAGCCTGGCCTAACATGCCCGAACGGACTATCATAAAAACAAACACAATCGTAATTAAAACAAAGAAAATAAGCCTTTCTGTTTACCACCCGTCATTCTAAGAACCCGTGTTAGGTGTTACCTAGCAGAAGCGACATTTAAAGCCATTTTACTTACCATCCGTATTCTTTGCCACAATACAATTCACACTACACAGCACGAATCATGCGATTTTACTCTGATTAGTACGCAAATCACAGTTCTAATATTATAATACTTCACAATGGTAAATAAATTAGAATTTCGCACAAATAGGGCAAATTACCATTTATGTAAATGTTTATCAAAGGTGCATATGTTGGTTAATTTATCAAACAATTAGTATCATTAGTATATTATTTTTTATCAAGGGGGTTCCAAAATTTATTTCGTTTACCTTGCTCCATCAAGGGCTGTTACTCCGAAACCGGTCCCAGGATGCTTGAGTCCGGTCCAGGGAAGACATGGCTTGGCAGTTCGGGCTGGACTGTTCCCATGAGGCACAGGGTCAGACTGATTTGCATATAGCTGTGTCTGAACTGGGGTGGCGGAGTGAGCTAAAGAATGATGATGGATTCAACCCAGATCTGTGACTGGGGGTGAGTGTTTGATTTGCTCTAACGCTCCGTCCATCATCCCCTTTGGTATCGCTTTGTTCGCCCTAAGTTGGCAGGGTATGCCCAGACGTGGGTCCCTTGCTCACTTGGTCACTGGATTCAAGCTAGCCTGGCTGATGAAGGGTGTTGCCCGAAACCGGTCCCAGGATGCTTGTTTCCGGTCCAGGGAAGACCTGGCTTGGCAGTTCGGGCTGGACTGTTCCCATGAGGCACAGGGTCAGACTGATTTGCATATGGCCATGTCTGAACTGGGGTGGCGGAGTGAGCTAAAGAATGATGATGGATTCAACCCAGATCTGTGACTGGGGGTGAGTGTCTGAAAAGTTTCAGCGCTCCGTCCATCATCTCCTTGTGTTTGCTACACTCTTCATGTACACTTAAATAAATTAAATTTGTTATAAACCTAAAAACTTAGCAGTTAACGCCCCCGCCCCCAATTATAATCAGATAGGATAATCCTCGCCTCTGCGGCCTCAAAAGAATAACATTCTTTCTCGATAGCTCAGACATTTTACATTCTACGGCAGAACTGGAGACGAGGATTATGCATGTTCAGAGCCTACTTACCATCAACGAGATTGGCTTAAAAAACCCATTTGAAGGTCTATTCCAAAGATATTCATGATGTCTTTCAGACAACCTCCCAAGGAAAACGCATGGGAGGCCTTAGCACCCCAAGCTGATTGGACGCCAAAACTTACCACATCAGTGCCCTCCTCTTAGATATTGCATTTTACCTGCCTGCCAATGGAAGACGAGGATACTGTCTTAAAATGTTTTTTTGATGCAATCAGCGATAATCTCTCTCCTGTCAGCCTCAATTTTGTGGTACAAGTTCTGCTGACCACAAAGTCTGATGCTGCAGGGAAAAATGCCCAAATTCCTTTTCTGGTTCTGCTAGTCTCCTGGAACGAGTGCCCCCTAGCCAACCGATATACCTGACTGCCGAAACGTTGCCGATCTTCAGGTGGATACAGCAACACACACTCCTGTGTCAGAGAATTGATTGCAAATGAGCCTGTTAGCAGCTCCAAGTAATCAATGAGCGGTTCCAGTTATTTTACGGTCCCTCTTCCACCCATGGAAATATCTCTGCATCTTGCTGCCCAACCTCAACGACGAGCGAATGACTTGAACAGCAAGTCTGGGGTGAAGGGAAAGATGAGCCTGCTACTCCAGGCTTCCATGTGATTCCAGCACCACTGAATCTTTCTCCTGGCATCCTGTGCCAGAGTTACCAACTCCAAATACGTCACTCCTCTTCTGAGGTGATAGGATTTCAACCTCTGCAGCACCCTGTAATGGGAGAGATCTGGAAAAAAGCCTGATCGGATGACGACAGAAGTCCTACGATCCTGGCAAGCAGTTTGATTGAGAGTGTGTTCCTCTGTAGGGATTTTGTCATCTCTTTCTTGATACCATCTGACTTTTTTTGACGAGAGGCTCTGGATGGCTGGCGTGGATTCAATCACAAAACACAGGAACATCATAGACGGGCTCGGTACCAGGTCTGTCTTCTGATCGATCACGATCCCCAAATCTTACAGTACTGAAATAGTTGTGTTGAAATTGCACTGCAGTTCCCGAGGGGCCTGATCCATCGGTAGAATATTGTCCAGATACATAATCAGTCTGACATCACTCAATCTTATATGTTCCACCTCTGACCGAAGCAGCTTGGTGAAGCACCATGGGGCCGATGATAGTTCGAACAGCAGAGGTCAAACAAGTGTTCCCTCAACAAAGCTGAAGAAACCTCCTGTGAGGAAATTAAATTGGAACCATCTGGCAGGCATATTTTTAGTCAAACCAAACTATTCAATCCCCTGGAAGAAACACCGCTCTCAACAGATTGATTCGCTCCATTTTGAAGTGGCGGTATACAAGCCACTCATTGAACTCTCTCAAATTTATGACTGTCTGAACCTCTTCTTGTGCTTCTCTACCAGGAAGATGCTGCTTACAAAACCTTTGGAGTGTATTAGTGACCTTCATGTTGCTTCTTTCTGTTTCATCTCCGCCTCTTCTGTGTCTATAAGAGCTGACTCATGTTGTGAGAACCTCTTACCATGTGCACTGGAAAACCATAAAACTGTTTGTGAAACCGTTGAACGTTCTCAGGAACCCATGAATCCCTTCTAATCTCCATCCATTTGCCTCAGGAAAAACATGAATCTCCCCCAACCTTAGAAGGGAAAAGGGATCACATTTGCCAGAATAATCTCCTCAGTGTGTGCTCCTCTGCGGAAATCGCCTCTGCCCCCTCAGCTTCTGCTATTTCCTCTAGATTGGAAGAAGGGCCCAAACTGTCTTCCATGTTGAAATCTGTTGCCCCATCTGCCATGCCCTCTCTTGGGTCCTTGTTCAATAAAATAGCCAGAAGAGAGCTCATTGCCGCTTCCGGCCCCTGGGCAAACCTTTCACCCAAAGATCTTTCAAATCGAAGTTTGGGCCTTTTCTAAGGCTGTGAAAAGTGCCACAAACTTCCTGAGTTCCTTCACAAAAGTATCTCTGAATAGGACCCATGCACAACAGGCCCAGCTTCAGACATAGCCAATTTTCCTAATTTGAGCTACACATTGATCAGTAGTGACTTGCGACACTTGTTGGACGGCACAATTAGCATTTTACAGCATGCAGATAGCTCTTTGGGCCCATCCAGAAATCCTTACAGGAGACGTAGAAACCCCACAGGTGTTGGCCTTCCCCGCCATATCTAGAATTTTCATGAGTGGTATCAATCCAGGAGCTCATCCTGGCCGGCCCGCCAATAGCAGTCGATCCCCTTCTTGGGATCTTTCATATTCTATGCTGGGAAGGTGCACATTTGTGCATCAGTGTCTGGAGTCAGGGTAACGTTGCCCTCCTGGATAGTGTGAGGGCACTTCGCCTGCAGCCGAGCCCTGACTTCTTTCTCTAGAAGCTTGCACATTCTGTTTGCCACATGTTCTTCCACCTTGATCATAGGCGTCCATTCATACGCCCTCGGATGAACATCTATTTGGGTTCAGCAATATCAGATGGAGTCGGATCGTCATCTGCCTCTCCAGTCGGATGAGGTCCAGGCCACCAGGGCATCTTCAGATGAATCCCCCAATAATCCCCCTCTCCCAGCGCCTCCAATGGGAGTCTCCTCCGCGGGGAAGGTGTTTGGGACAACAGAGTTGTCATTTTTACTGGTATTTTCAGACTTCCAGAAGGAGGCTATTGGCGTCAGCGTGCAGCTATTTTAGGGAAGGTTTCACTCAACTTATCGAACTCTCCCAGGTGCCCTGCGTCATGCTTTTTTCAGGGCCTTCTTAGGCTGTGTGGTTCCCTAGGAGCCTAGAGTACCTGGGTGTCTTCATCCTGGACGCTTCCTTCCTCCCCAGGGGTTCAGGAAAATGCGCAACTAACTTGAGGACTTATTCATTTATGGGTTTAAGAGCTTCATTGATTGCTCCAGAAAGAGAAATCTTAAATGCCTCCAACAGAGTCTTATGAGCAGGGGACAGGTCCTCTTCCTCCTCATCTTGAAAATATGAGTATAAATGATCCAGAAAGAGGCTCCGATGGCACAGATAGTTGCGCGGGAATGGCACAAGCAAGAGGTGTACTCACCACAGACAGAAGAAAGAAACAGGAAGTGGTCATAGCTCCACCCACCCCCTGGGTGCTATGAGCAGTAGCTACACAATATCAGCATCATCCCACCTGGGTTCTCTCTGTGCTGGGTATAGGGGGGAGAAATGCTGCGCAAAGCCTTTAGAGAGACAGACGGACAGATTTGACTCTGTCATGCTTGGATTTCATCCCCCTGACAGTCGACTGTGATGAAGAAGATGCTAAATAGTTTTCCTGCTCTGGTCTCAGTATGTTTTCCCTCACATAAGGGGTCTGTCTAAGGGGGGGACGTGGTATGATGAGTGTAAGTTACCGCCTCTCTGTACAGGGTACTAAAAGGAAGTACACTAAGCAGAGAGTACGAGAAATCTCCAGAGGAAGATAGAGGCAACAAGTAGATAATACTAACTCTCTCTTTGTGGTAGTGTGGGCGAGCAGTTAGGCTTATCAGAGAACTGTGTTAAGCATTTGTTGACTTACAGTGGCAATAAATGAGACACACACTCAAGAATAAATCTGAGACCAATTATCTTTATATATATATTGAGACACAAGACTTCACATCGCAAATATACTTTATACAGTTGAATACTGGAATAAATACTTCGTAGACTAAATTACGGAGAGAAAATGTAGTGCAGTTCTAAGTATGAAGTACTTTCAGTATCTAGGCATGCGGTGGTAGATATCGTCAGATAGTTACCTTCCTGGTCATCGGAGAAAGCAATGGAAGCGTTTGGCTTGAATGAAGGACAATGGATGCCAAACACCGGCAACACAGTGGTCGCGGTTGCTGGACGGCTAGTGTAGATTTGGATAGCGGAGGACCGCCCACTCAGATACCCTCGCAGTCACTGGAAGGAGGACTCCGCCAAGGAGTTTCGAAGTTCACTTGGCAGCGGGCTGGCCACCAGTGTGATGCAGAGCAGACCATCATGGAGTAGGAGGTCGTACCAACGCTGCTGCAGTATGCAGTTGAAGTCACCGGCACAAGGGTACGGGCTCTCAGGAACAGGGCTGGTTCCAGCATCAGTCGTTATGCTGAGATGATCCCTCAAGGTGATGGAGGCATGCAAGGGCTGATTCCACCGGACTGGTGAACCAACAGGCCTGGGACGCTGCAACGTTTCTTTTCAGTGGCGTGTCTCATAGACACTGAGGGGTCGATTCCGATTCGGGCCGTAAAAAGCACCGACCGACTCGGAGCCGGAAAAATTACCGACCGACACGTACCAGTGGCGCCCGACACGCCAAGTACGATGCAAGCCGCGATAAATCCGACCGACACGTCAGGAAACCAAGCCGACCGACCGAGCCGCTCGGAAAATAGCAATCCGGCCGGAAAAACACGCGAATCCAACCGACCGACACGCACCCGGAACAAATCCGACCGAATCGTACCCGCCAACTCCAACCCGCAAAGTACGATGCAAGGCGCGAAAAACCCGACCGAGTCGGACGGAGGACAAGCCGTACGACCGACACGCATACAAAACCGAGCCGAAGCAACACAATACACCGCGACCGACGCGTACGCAGCATACAAAACTGCACAAACACAGCGTGAACGAAACGGAGAACACCGTACGAGACCAATGCAGGGTCCGACTCGGTCACAAGAACGTTTCCAACATACACAAACAGCACAAAGGAAAAATCACCCAAAAAAAGGCCAAACAAGCAATTAGCAAGCCAATAAATACTGGGGGGGGTGGGGACAGAGAACAAAGACACACCCACAACTCCACCTATATAAAGGACACAAATCACTACCATGAGCCTTTGCAAATGCCATTCCACTGCCAGCACCCAAGAGAAAGCAACCACACACCCACAGCTCACCCTCACACAAGCCACACACCATCAGCACACCAACAAATACCTACCTCACATACACCCAGCAAAACACACACTCACACACCCTCACCTGCACACCAACACACACATCACTCACCATCACCACCCATCACCATGCCCCCCAAGAAGAATCCCAAGTTCCTAGATTGTGAATTGGAAGTCCTGGTAGACGAGATCCTCAGGGTGGAGCCACAGCTGTTTGGCACTCTGGTCCAACAGACCCCCATGTCGCAGAAAACCAAGATGTGGGAGAGGATCATCAACAGGGTGAACGCCCAATCACCATGTCGGCGCACAAAGACGGACATCCAGAACAGGTGGTATGACGTGCGCAGGAGGGTACGGGACCTGCTGAAGATAGACTACATCAACAGCCAACATACCGGCAGTGGCCCTCCTGCCAAGCCAATATACCTCAGGCCCTGGGAGGAGAAGGTGCGGGCCATCCTTCCGCCAGTGAGCGTATATGGACTAGAGAACATCCCAGAGCCTGGTGAGTACACAACAAATGTACACAATAAACTGCCACAAAACACACACATCACTGTCAAGGGGAGAGTCAAACCATGCACACATAGCAATTACACAGCAACTAGAACAGAATCATCCCATAATGTGTATGTCAGTCAGATAAACACAACACATGCCATCAAAAAAGTCACATCCAACTGTGCCAACACATGTACAAACACAACCACAACTACAGCTAGGCAGTGGCACAAATAGAACTAACACACACATCCACACATGTAGCCACCACAACAACACCAACACACAGTGAAGACCACTCAAAGGAAGGAATTCTGTGTATGCTGGCCAAGTCAGTGTAGCCAATAGCATCATGGGAGTCGCAGTCACACATATTGTCCCCCCCACAACTGTCCCATCAACACCACCCTGAACCATGCTCACATCACAGGGAGTGGAGAAGGACTCACAAGATGGCTGACACTGGCTACTGCTGTGGGGAGCACAAGGCCCTGCTGCCAACTGTGCACCAACAAACAGCAGGACACCACTGACTGACATCCTGAGAGACAACTTACACTCCCTGCAATGCAAGCACGTTCCATGGTGGGATATCTGGCTGGCTGGGTGGGAAGGGGGACTTGCAGCACTGACCATAGTCACCAGCACCTCCCCTCACACCCCCCAACACAAACTCCACAGTACCCACCTGGTAGAATGCAATGCCCTCCATCCTAACACAAGATCCCACAAAGCACCACCACCCTGGGTTATGTTGTGTGAAGCACAGGGACACTCTTGGGACTCTTAGCCAAACAACTGCCAGGACAACACTCCCAGCCATCCTGTCAGCACAGCCAGCCCACCCCACAGGGAAGCAGAGTCAAAGGAAGGAAGCATGGGCATGCTGGGAAGGGGGTGGAGGCAATAGCATGATGGGAGTCGTAGTCACAGACATTGCTCAGCCTCACAACTGGCCCATCAACACCACCCTGAACCATGCTCACATCACAGGGAGTGGAGAAGGACTCACAAGATGGCTGACACTGGCTACTGCTGTGGGGAGCACAAGGCCCTGCTGCCAACTGTGCACCAACAAACAGCAGGACACCACTGACTGACATCCTGAGAGACAACTTACACTCCCTGCAATGCAAGCACGTTCCATGGTGGGATAACTGACTGGGTGGGTGGGTGGGTGGGGAAGGAGGTCTGGCTGTCAACCAAACACAATCAATGCAGACCATGTTCACACCCCAGAGAATACATAGAAATGCCCAAATAATGCAGGACAATGTGCCACACCAATATCAACCCCTGACTGTGACGACTTAGGACAATACAATGTACAGGCCCGCACCCCGAGGCACAGTCACAACTGTCAGGTGTGTCAACCACTGATGCCTGCAGAAACATGACATACATTGTTTGTGTCTCCCAAAAACAGGTGATGATAGGGACACAGCAGCAGACGCTGAGGAGTCCCAGTCCCAGGCTCAAGAGGATGCCGAGCTCACTGGCGTTGTACAGCCTCTGTCCTCCTCGGACGATGAACAACCTGGCACATCCGGTGCAAGTCAACATGCTGCACCAGCAGGACCACCAGCTGCAGCACCAGCAGGTCCACCAGCTGCACCCCCTGCACCCACCCCTCCAACGACTGTCACCACGAATACCATCCCTGCCGACATGGACAGAATAAGGAACAACACCAGCGCAGTGACCCTGGACCAACCTGGGGCCATGGACACCACCACCACCACCACCCCCAAGGTGGACCAGGGTTATCTGTGCGTGCAACTGCACACACTGCACATGTCAGCAGGGGTGGTGGGAGGGGTGGGAGACAGAGGTCACTGCTTGCAGACGTTGCTGGTGTGCATGAAGACCCACAACTGGTACGCATAGCTGATGCGTACCAGTCCAGCACCGGAGAGCTCAGCCAGGTAGTGGGGCTCCTCAGAGACATCAAACAGCAGCAGGCTGCCCATCATGCCCGCTTGGACTCCCACATGTCCCACGTGGAGTCACACATGTCACGTGTGGACTCCCACATGTCCCGCGTGGAGTCCAAGTGGGATGTACTACATGAGATGACGGCGGTGCACAGGGACATTTTACAATGCCTCCGCCAGATGAACAGCAACCAGTCCACACCTCCCTGTGTGCCAACAACATCTGGTACCGAACAAACTGCAACTGCCACAGGGAGGGAGGAGGACTCTGGCGGAGAGTCCCCTGCACCGCAGCAGCCTGCACTTGAGGGCCCCCCCCAAGAAGAGGGGTCGTCCGAGGAGGGGAAAGTGAGAGGCTGATGGCCAAGCGCAACTCCCAGGAAGCCTGAACCTGTTCTGGATTTTCGCCTTTGTGCACAGACTGTTCACCCTGTTGATGGCAACACTACTCCCACACATTGCATGGGGAGTACAAGTTGGAACAATGTGTCAGACAACTGTGGCCCCGATACTGGGGATCCTGTCTACCTGGACTTTCTATTCATCTAGGAACTTGGGATTGCAAGATTCATGTACAGCACAATCCATCCTATGCACTATTATCACAGATGTATCACAATAAACACACTAATACACCATACTTGCCTCTGTCGTGATTCCAACGTGGGTGCTGTTATGGGGATGATGAACTGCAAAATTACACTGTGTATGCGAACTGCAACAGCAAGGACAACACAGGCATGTGAGTACAGGCAACGTGACACATATGAGGGAGACACACCACCAGGGCTACACAACACATACACACCTAGGCCATCTGACTCATTGCCTACACTGATGTTGCCAGGGAAGACGGTGCAATGCACAGACACCACACCCATTCCCAGTTGTAGTCAAGTAGCCCACAGGTGCAGTAAGCAAATGGCAGTCAAATGTGTGACCACAGACAACGCACATCACTAAGTGAAGCACAGGTTTATTACACAGTAGCAACATGCCGTAACCACTACAGATGCAAGGTAACCCCACCTGGTAGCGGGCACACAGTCAACAACTGTAGACAGAAGGAAGTCCATGGGTGTGGCGCACATCACCTGTAGGGACACAACAGCTACCAGCCTGGATGTGCAATCACGTCGTCGGTGGACACAGTTGACCAAACGAATCTGAAAGTACCCTGTGAAGGACAGAAATGACACACAGTCAAAAGCAATGCAGTACAGGACAGAACAGCAAAACTCATGCACAATACATGTTACAAGATACCCACCCAGAACCAAGTTAGCATGTCAACACTGTTGGGGAGTACAGCCCACCTGTCACCACACATCGCAACACACATCCTGTCAAGTAGCCCATGGACACACTCCAACAGCACCAGAGCACCACCCACACATCATGCCAACTCACATCATTCACATGACACCTCAGGATACTCACATTCAGCTAAAGAAGTTGGTGATGAGCTGTGTGCGGACATCACCATCACCATCATCATCATCATCGTCACTGGCATCGTGGTCCAGGCCAGGATCCTCCACAGGTGGCGGATGTTGGTCATCGTCATCCTGGATGAGAGGCAACTCCTTCCGCACTGCCAGGTTGTGGAGCATGCAGCAGACGATGATAATCTTGCACACTTTCGCAGGGGCATATGGGAGGGACCCTCCGGTCTTGTCCAGGCAGCGGAAGCGGCTCTTCAGGAGACCAAAGGTCCGCTCAATCACTCTCCTGGTCCGACCATGTGCCTCATTGTAGCGCATCTGGGCAGGTGTCACAGGGTTCCTGAGGGGTGTCAGCAACCACGGCATGTTGGGGTATCCCGAGTCACCTACGGACAGACAAGTGCACATCAGCTGACTTGGAAAAGTGGGCGGAATACTACAGATCAGATCACACACAATGGCACAAAGTCAGTACACACCGACAAGCCAGGCACGCTGGTTCTGCATCTGTGCCATCAACCTGGGGATGCGACTACTCCTCATCACAAAGGCATCGTGTGCTGAACCAGGGAAACGGGCACACACGTGTGTGATGGTCATGTCTGCAAGACACACCACCAGTGCATTGACCGAGTGGTAGTGCTTGCGGTTCCTGTAGGCCTGCTCCTGGGCCTGTGGTGGTACCAAAGCCACATGTGTCCCATCAATGGAGCCAATGACATGCGGCATCCTCCCCAGGGCATAAAAGTCACTCTTCACGTCAGTGAGTCGTCGCAGTCTAGGGAAATAGATGTACCGGTTCAGGAAGAGCAACATTGCCGCCAAGAAATCGCGGAGCACACGGCTGAACATGGTCTGTGACATCCCACCAGCAGACGCCACAGTATGTTGGAAGGTACCGGTGGCAAAGAAGTGTAGGGCTGCCATCACCTTCACCTTGGGGGTCAGCGCTGTAGGATACGGCCGGCCAGGCTGCAAATGTGGGGACAACTGCACTGCAAAATCCTCAATCAGCTGCCTGGTGAAGCGGTACCGTCGGATGCTGTCCCGTTCCACCATCGTTGCCAGGTCTGGGAATGGCCGATGGACAGCAGGAGCCCTGCAGTGCAGAGGAGAAGTAAGCAAGATCGTCAGTCACCCCACATATGCGGCATTGAACACACTCAAGATCCCAACATACATCATCATGAGGCACAACTACATGAAGTGTGCAGTACCGGAACAACATGTATGGTACATACATGGCCAACATCTGTCAACACGGTCCTACAGGTGGCATCAATTTGTCCCAGGTTGGCCCATTGGATATCATGATGCTGTGTCACAGTCACCCCCCAGTGACATGTGAGGACAGATGTGCCCCAGGCACCACAGCTCAACGACAGGCACATTCCCAGGGACCCTGTAATGCCACATGGACACTGGCATCACCTGGAGTATCATGTGTACACCACAACAAAACAAACATGACCCCCACAGGTAGTGGCCACACTTGCCATGGCAGGAGAGCAATGGACGTCTGTGACACACACGCACAACATCAGAGTCCATGCACACACAACGTGGATGTGGAGACTGTCTCCCATTGTGCACATGAAATCAGAGACATTGTAAACACTACATGCACAAAGACTGTGGAGGGCCATCACTATTGTGCCACTGGGACACCCTGGCTCAAACATACCGTCCCACATGGGACTCACGGGGTATGTGACATGACATACACAAACACCACTGTGAAATGTGACCATGACACATGCACAGATATGAACAGTTGCACATCACAGTGGTCACGTACACGTAACACCCATGATCCTGTCCCCATGAACACGTGCACAGCCTGGGGGTGGCTGCCCACAGGTGACACCCACAGGACAACATGTACACCAACATACACACAATAGGAAATGCAGCCTTACATGCCTTATGATAAGGTTTGGACAGGCTGTCGTGATGTAGGTGTGCCCCTCACTCCCTGGGAGCTATCTGTGGCTGGCACATGTCCATCTGAGACAGGCATGCTGACCTATGCCAGTCACATATACAGTGATGCGTTGAACAGCAATGGACCGATCGCTGCCTCCGGCCGGCCCATTGCATTCAATGTGTGCGGGTACGCGTTGTACCCCTGTGCGCGTTGAACTGCAATGGACCGATCGGTGCCTCCGGCCGGCCCATTGCATTCAATGTGTGCGGGCACGCGTTGTACCCCTGTGCGCGTTGAACAGCAATGGACCGATCGGTGCCTCCGGCCGGCCCATTGCATTCAATGTGTGCGGGTACGCGTTGTACCCCTGTGCGCGTTGAACAGCAATGGACCGATCGGTGCCTCCGGCCGGCCCATTGCTTTCAATGTGTGCGGGTACGCGTTGTACCCCTGTGCGCGTTGAACAGCAATGGACCGATCGGTGCCTCCGGCCGGCCCATTGCTTTCAATGTGTGCGGGTGCGCGTTGTACCCCTGTGCGCGTTGAACAGCAATGGACCGATCGGTGCCTCCGGCCGGCCCATTGCTTTCAATGTGTGCGGGTACGCGTTGTACCCCTGTGCGCGTTGAACAGCAATGGACCGATCGGTGCCTCCGGCCGGCCCATTGCATTCAATGTGTGCGGGTACGCGTTGTACCCCTGTGCGCGTTGAACTGCAATGGACCGATCGGTGCCTCCGGCCGGCCCATTGCATTCAATGTGTGCGGGTACGCGTTGTACCCCTGTGCGCGTTGAACAGCAATGGACCGATCGGTGCCTCCGGCCGGCCCATTGCATTCAATGTGCGCGGGTACGCGTTGTACCCCTGTGCGCGTTGAACAGCAATGGACCGATCGGTGCCTTCCGGCCGGCCCATTGCTTCCAATGTGTGCGGGTACGCGTTGTACCCCTGTGCGCGTTGAACAGCAATGGACCGATCGAGTGCCTCCGGCCGGCCCATTGCTTTCAATGTGTGCGGGTACGCGTTGTACCCCTGTGCGCGTTGTACCTCAATGGACCGATCGGTGCGCACCCATTGACAATGGGCTTGCCTGGCAACGGACGCGTTTTCGAATTTCGAACGAGTCGGTTGCTGGAAAATCAGTTGGTCACCCACAACAATGTTGCAAATTCATGTATGTCATGAAGTTGAAGTTTTGAAGGATGCTGTGGGCGTGTTTTGGTGCTGCTATTCCATGGATTGGCCAGATTCAGAAGATGCAAACGACTTGGACCTATCACTTTGGACACAAGGGACAGTATCTGCCTCTCCAGCACATATATATTGCTGCCTGTTCCCCTGAGAGCCCACTTGCCTGCACTACATGCTCCAGGACGACATCTGCCACTGCACTGCTGCTGTCTCTGCCCCTCTGGACCCTGCAATGGCACGTACTGTGGAGAGAGCCCCAGCCTTCAGCCTTGAGGAGAACCAGGCCCTGCTGGACAGCCTACTTCCACAGTACAGCAAGCTGTATGGGACACCAGGGGAGCAGGTGAGTGTTCTGTGCACTGCCTTTCTGAATGTGCATTTTGTCTGACTAGCAAGGCTGAGAGTCAGCACACCACTGGCTAGCAGGCTCACTGAGTAGTTGTCACCCCCATAGTGTGTAGTGACTTGCACTGGACAGGTATGGTGCAGTGACAGTGCTTCTGAACAGGGTTTTACTCCCCATGCAATGATACCATGTAGTGACTTCTGGAAAACTGTCCATGGGCAGCCGTGCACTGCCTGTGTACACCATGTGCCCCTGTGATTGCGACATGTATATGCAACTGTGTCATGCACGGATATGTTGCATGTGTAGTAATGGCCTTATCACTTTGTCATCCTGACAGGCTTCTGCCCATCGGAAGCATGAGATATGGAAGGACATCGTCCGGGCTGTCCGGTCCGTGGGGGTCTACAAGCGCCGGATCCGCAACTGCCAAAAGAGGTGGCAGGACCTTCGGGGCTGGACCCGGAGGATTGCCCGGGTCCAGCTGAAGCTGTCGCCTCCTCGCAGGAGGGGCGGAACACGGACCCTGACCCCCCACATGCTCAGGATCCTGGCGGTGGTCTTTCCAGACCTGGATGGGCAGCTGAAGGCCAGAGAGCAGCAAGGAGGGGGTGAGTCAAAGACTGCACTGTGTACTCTGTCTAACATGCTATGTGCCCTCCTCGGGCCTGGTTAAACTGCCACAGTACAGCAGTCATGTTGTCCAGGAGCCATGTCCCTCTATTGTGCACTGCCCACTCCTCATCTGATACCCAGGTGTGGCCCTTACATGCAGGGAATTCTGTCACTTAGGACTGTGTCCTTGCAGTTTGCTTGACTCAAGGTGGGAGACAGCATCTGTTTCCCTGACTCTGTGGTGGGCATCATGGGTGGGTCCATTGCTTACACAATGCCTGTATTCTGACATGTATTCAGCGTGTTACTTTGATCTGTGGTCCAATTGCTGAGCTGATCCACCACATGTGGCTGGGGTACCTGGCACACACCCATGCTGCGGGTGGGAACAATGTTTGGGCCCCAGGAGTATGTATATGACGTGTGTCACACATACTTAGCCAGCTGCCTACAGTCCAGGGCTCATCCCTCATTCATGTGGGGCTGGACAGTCATGCCTACTCCAGGCCATACAATACACTCTGTACTCCCACTCCCGTGTATCAGCGGACACATTGTGCACAGTGATTTGACCCCTCAGGTGTCTGCCTCTGTGTCAGTGTGCTGTGGATTAGTCGCCAGGACTGCTGTGGAGTTTCTTGGTAGGGGCTCAGCATGCCACTGGAGATGTGACCATAGGAGACGATACTTGTGTGACACATAGGTGTCTGATCAGCTGCCCATGCAGACTGGGGCATGTAAATGTGAAGTTCAGGCAGCTGTTCCCCATGCACAGCAGAGTGTGAGGGGCTCAGGTTCAGAGGGTAGTGTCACAGGTCTCCCATATGTCCAATAGGTATGACCTGGACAGATGAGGGTTAAGAGGATGTGTTGTGGGGGGATGTACATGTGCACTTGTGCAGCTCCAGGACTTGCATTCCCCATGACCTACTATTGTGACACAGTGCAGAGTGTTGTTGTCTGGCTGCAAAGTCATACATCACTGAGCCAGTGATGTATGACTTTGCAGTCATGCCTCCGCCATGGCATGTGTCTACTGATTGGTGAGCCTGCAGGGGAGTGACATGTGCTACATGCACACCATAGTGGCGCTGGCTATCAGGGCATGGGTGCATCATGGTGTCTGTCGCTGGTATGCATCACATGCATTTCCTATTTGACTCTGGGCATCCCTTACATCCGGAAACCTGTACTGACTCAGTGGCAAGAGCTGTGATGTGTCCACACCGTGTCCTCTGCACTGTCCAACTACTGTGTACTTGGTGCATGTGTCAACACTGGGGTGTTGCAATCCAACAGACACCAGACAGATGGGTGCAAGGCCATGTGGGATGTGAGTGCCATGCTTGGCATCAGACTGACAATTGACTTCTCCTGTTCAATTAGTGCACTTTTAGCAATGTACAACTAATGATGCCAGGGCTTGCTCTGTGATGTGCTGTGCTCACAGTGGTGTGTGCGTTATGTGCAGGTGACTGATGTCTGTCTGTTTCCCCATTGTTTGCAGATACATCCACGGCCACGGAAGGGGACAGCTCCACGGACCAGGAGGAGCCGGAGAGCCAGACTGGGTCAGCAGCCGAGGAGTGGTCGGAGGGACCCAGTGGCACGGAGGGCGAGGGGAGCCACACCGAGGAGTCCTCAGCAGCATCCACCTCAGCTGAGGACCAGAGCAACTCGGAGGATGACTCCCTTGTGGAGGCGGGTGTCAGCAGCCACCACACCCCAGCTAGTGTTGCTGTCCCCGCCACCACCAGCACCACCACCGCCCTCCCATCGGCTCCCATTCCCCAGGTCCGTGGAGGCTCCCATGTCCGGGAGCGTGTCTCCTTTGGGCCAGGCACCGCACCCCCTGCCCCTGTGTCCCCTGCTGCCCTGAGTGAGGAGTCTGTGTACCTCCTTCGCCAGCTCCATGTAGGGCAGACAGCCATGCTGAGTGTCCTCCATGCGCACACCGCGCTGTTGACTCAGCTGGTGTCGTTCATGGAGGGCATCTCATCGGGCATGTCTGACCTACAGAGGGGCAATAGGTCCATAGACTCCTCCCTGACGGCAGCAGTGTCCCTCCTCAAACGGTCCCTCACCCCTCCTGCCTCTGCTCCATCCACACTCCCCAGCACCTTACCCATCCCAGGCACACACACACCGGCACAGGCACACACCAGCACACACACATCCAGCACACTGACACACACGCCAATGACAAAACGCACACGCACGCACATTCAGGGGACTGAAGCCAGACTCACAGGGGATGGGGCCCTGGAACACACACACGCATCCACATGCACTGCGCAGTCCTCAGTTCCCTCTCCCTCCAAAGCACCCTCCCTTGCCTCACCTGCAACCCCAAAGTCACAGCAGCTCTTCCTCTGTGACCTCGGCCTCTTCCCCACCGATGAAGCTGCTCCAGCATCCCGGGGGAAGAGGAAGCCCACCCACACGGAGCAGAGTGCCCCTCGCCCCGGACACCCTCCCCCAGGCGCAGACGGACTGAGGCCCCCACCCGCAAGTCCCCCGGAGTGCTAAGAGCAAGACCCCGCCACCGCCCTGCAGCTCAGGCACAAGGTCTCCGTCCTCCATCCCTCAGGCCCCCACTGCACAGGTGCCCCCACCACACCCTGCCCCAGGTTCCCCCACCCACAGATATACCATCCCCAAGATGCTCCGGCCTTCTCCCCCTGCCACTTGCTCTCCCAGCACCACACCCCCCGCTGCGCTTGTCTGTGCCACTGATGTGGTGAGGGTGTCCTCCCCCTCTGTCCAACCCACCTTGCCTGTTCCCCATTCTCCTCCCCTGGAGGTAGGCACTGCAGTGGAGTCCACTACCGCCCTGTCTGACTTGGGCACTGCAGTGGCGGACCTGTCCACCCCATCTGCAGGGTCCACTGCAGTTGTGCCGGCACCCACGACATCTGTGTCATGCCCCCCAGTTGTGCCGGCACACACCATGTCAGACACCTCCACTGCAGTTGTCAGTGGCTCTCCAGCACCCACCACCCCTTCCCTGACTCCCCCTGGTGAGCCCTGATCCTGTCCCTGCGGTGCCTGGCCTGCCCCCCGGTTGCCCCTCCTAGTGGATTGTCCCTGGTATTGTGCAGGCATGCGTAGGGTGACATCTGCCAGTGTCACCCTGTTTGAACTTTGACAATGGACTGGCCATTGGCCTTTGCTCTAATTTCTTCTGGACGTCGTTATCAAACAACACATATGCTGAATAAAGCAACTTTCTTTTCTCTAGTGCTCATGCTTCAGATGTACATGTTGTTGGTGCAGCTAACCATGCCCTTGCTGCAGTGATGGTGATATCTGGTCTCATGATTATGAAGTGTTACTGTGCAGGAACCCATGTGGTCCAGGGGGAATGTGTCCTATCATGTGGTGTATCCATGTCATCAATAGCAGCATCTGAGGGTGTCATGTGTTCAGTATTTGGCAATGGGTTTCCTACTTACATTGGCAATTTCATATCTGTGGCTTCCACCCCTGCACATCTGTTGTGCCTGCCATCGTTGCATTTGTCTACTTCCCTGACCGTGTTGCCATCTCCAGTGGACATGCAGGTTTGGGCATCAATGGGGAGGGACTCATCCGTGTAGTCAGTGCAACATTGCTATACAAGTGTGTTGGATCTGTGCTGATGATTCCGTTGGCACATCCATGACCAGGCTGATGTGATGGGAGCCCTCATTTGGTGCTAATTGTTGATTGTGTGACCAAGTGCTCAGCTGACATGATGGGGCCCTACTGAGGCAACATATGGCACAGCTTTCCTCACACAGGAGTGGAGTCCCCTCATGGCAGTGTGTACACGTGTGACATTGCCTGCGCCCAAGGTGTGTGTTGTATGTGCATGTCTGTGTGTTCACTTCCATTCATCTGCGCATGCTGTGATCCCTAGTGTTGTACCTGTTTGTGATGCTTGCTGACTTGAGCTATGTTCCCCCAAAGTCTTCTCCCTGTGTTCTCTGTGATGTGGGTGCATGGCACATTACTGGTCATCAGGGTGTCACCCATAGGTGTGTTTGCTGTCAGGGCAGAGTTTGTGTGCAGACGCAGATGGGTCACAGTCAGGTTTCCCTTTGGCACTTGTTGTTTGCCCCTGTCATGTGATTTCCAGTTTGTGTTATCTTTCAGTGATTGTGACACGTTGTGTGTGTGACTGCTGGCACTCCTTAGGGTCCGGGCTGCAATGTTGGTTGTTGTCTATGTGTGTTCTTTGTGGGTGACCTTGGCTTCTTCATTGGTGTGTGACTGTGGCTGGGATCCCATTGGTCGGTGTGGTATTGCCGTCATGTCCATGTACAGCGTAGTGTGCAGTGTGTCAGACATTCAGGAGTCTTGTTGAGTGTCCATGTGTGATGTGTTTCTACACCTTGGTTCCCACCCACCACCCTGGAATAGTCATGGGTGCATGTGCAATGTCACCAGTGCATGTGTACTTCACTGCTGCACATTGTTGGAGGTCGAGGGGTGTGGTCTTGAGTGTGTGCAGATGAGAGTTGTTGCCCGGCTAGGCCCTGCCTCCATGTTGGCCTTGGCTTACTGGCCATGCTGATTGATTTGTGCTTGTGTAGGTGTGATGGTAGTTTGTTGCTCAGGACACCTGACTGTGGTTCACAGTGTGAACGACATTTAGCTTTGTCATCACAGTGGTATTTTTATTCAGCCCAGGGTCACCACATTGTGGGGGCCCTGGGGGTGGTGCTGTGGTGTGTCTGTGACTTGCTGTGTCAGTTGTTGTTCCTACGTGCCTGTGTGACATGTGTGTTTTGTGCTCCCTCTCACCTGTCAATGCCTGCTTGCCCACATAGGGGATTTGGATCCATGAGTTACCTTAGTGTGGCAGTGTATGCACATCTGTATGATTGGTATTCAGCTCTCCTCATGTGTTGTGTTGTTGCCTGGGGACACTGGCACCCCCACCCCTCACCTGCTGTGTATGATGACAGTGTTGGTCTGCCTGTTTGTGTTTGTGCATCTGCACCACTGCATTGGCATATCTTGGGTGTGCCATTGGCTGTATGTTGTTTGGTGTGTTTCCCCTGCTGTCCCTGGGACTCCTAGGTCATCGGTCAGCACAGTGATCATGGTTTGTGTGTCCCATTGCTGCCATGGTATGGTATCTGTTCACCTCACATCTGCTGTCTCCACAGGGTATCTGCATTTGTGTGCCCATTGGTGCAAATATGTGGTTCTGCATTCTGATGGTCACTTCTGTCATTGTGTCATTGATGACTGTTGACGGTCTCAGCCCCCATGGGTGTTGTTTGTCTGCACATGGCCAAAGGAATGTTTCATTTGCACTGCAGTATTTGGCTCCCCCAATTTATGTTGCAATGGGACACATACACTACTTTGCCACAGATGAGTTTTTGGTTCTGTGACCAGGAATGATCCATGCAGTTTGGCAGTTGCAGCTCTTTCTTTGTCAACAATTACCTTTTGGTCACTGTGATGATGAGGGTGTAGACCCCATTGCCACAATGGTCAAAATGTGCTTCAGCTATGGACCCCACACTTGCCTTTTGGTCACTGTGATGATGGGGGGTTTAGACCCCATTGCCACAATGGTCAAAATGTGCTTCAAGCTATGGACCCCACACTTGCCTTTTGGTCACTGTGATGATGGGGGTTTAGACCCCATTGCCACAATGGTCAAAATGTGCTTCAGCTATGGACCCCACACTTACCTTTTTGGTCACTGTGATGATGGGGGTTTAGGCCCCATTGCCACAATGGTCATGGGCTGCTTGCATTGTGGGTGCCACACACATATATGTGTGGCACATGTGCTAGGGGGTCACATTGTATGTTCAAAGTCATGTTCGGTGTTGTAGGCATTTGACACAGCCTGCTCACACGCTTGTCATGGTGGTGGGGGGATGTCTTAATCTTGCATTCCCTAGGTTGTGGTGTGCTTGTTGTGTCATGCATTGTCCATCCTATGAGTGGGGGTGGTAGTAGTGGTAGGCATCCAGCCCCCTGGCTAAGGGTGGTAGTAGTGGTGGGCATCCTGCCCCCTGGCTAAGGGTGGTAGTAGTGGTAGGCATCCTGCCCCCCTGGGTGAGGGTGGTAGTAGTGGTGGGCATCCTGCCCCCCTGGGTGAGGGTGGTAGTAGTGGTGGGCATCCTGCCCCCTGGCTAAGGGTGGTAGTAGTGGTGGGCATCCTGCCCCCCTGGGTGAGGGTGGTAGTAGTGGTGGGCATCCTGCCCCCTGGGTGAGGGTGGTAGTAGTGGTGGGCATCCTGCCCCCCTGGCTAAGGGTGGTAGTAGTGGTAGGCATCCTGCCCCCCGTGGGTGAGGGTGGTAGTAGTGGTAGGCTTCCTGCTCCCCTGGCTAAGGGTGGTAGTAGTGGTGGGCATCCTGCCCCCCTGGCTAAGGGTGGTAGTAGTGGTGGGCATCCTGCTCCCCCTGGGTGAGGGTGGTAGTAGTGGTGGGCATCCTGCCCCCCTGGCTAAGGGTGGTAGTAGTGGTAGGCATCCTGCCACCCTGGCTAAGGGTGGTAGTAGTGGTAGGCATCCTGCCCCCCCTGGGTGAGGGTGGTAGTAGTGGTGGGCATCCTGCCCCCCCTGGGTGAGGGTGGTAGTAGTGGTGGGCATCCTGCCCCCCTGGCTAAGGGTGGTAGTAGTGGTAGGCATCCTGCCCCCCGTGGGTGAGGGTGGTAGTAGTG
>CAWUFW010028082.1:0-23512 GCA_963921515.1 Calotriton arnoldi
CGCGTAGCTTGCGTAGCGTCCGACCTCTTCGCGTAGCTTCGCGTAGCGCGACTACGCGAACTACGCCCAGGCTTAGTTTAGACAACATAGACTGTGGGATTGGTGTCCAGACTGATTCCAGACACCCCCACATGTATGTTCACCTGTATACCAGCTAGCTTGCAGTGCCACTGTAAACTCCTCTTACCAAGGAGAGAATAACTCTTGGCAACTATCGAACATGACAACTCTGTCCCATTAGGGATCATGGAAACAGTACAGTACTTTTCGCTCAGTCACTCATGCTCACTTTGTCTCAGAGAGATACACAGACTAAACGGTGGGGATGTTTTTCAATAAGCATTTATTAAACCAGCATCATTCTAGTTTTAAATAGGTGTGCTGAGACAACCATAAGACAGAAACAGATATAAATGATTACAAGCAACAACAGAGTAAAAGGATGGTAGATTCCTACCATAGTACAAAACAAATTTAATACAGGCAGGTATATAAATACATGACAGTAATAATGTGTACTCCTATGATGCAACCCTAACTAGATGTACCTAAGTGTACCTAGCATGTATGTAGGTGTAGAGCCAAGAATCCCCCTAGGCTGAAGCCAACACCATTACCTGAAGAGAGAGACTGTGGGACCCCTTCTTGGTCTTGAGATGGACACCCTACGAGGGATGTCAGACCACTCGGAGCTGGAGTGTGTGCATGCAGGAACCTCAGTCAGTGTGTCAGAATGGAAGTCCTTTTTCTTGTCTTCCAACCTCAGCAAAGATATGGTGTTTATATACCCAAAGTGGTACCCTCAGAGGATCTACCTTGCTGTGTCGTGTCGGACTAGGACGACGGAAGGAATGATCCTTATACATAGTTATTATGCAGGACATGGTAGTCCTGCTGAGATTCCAAGAATCCTCATGCATAATGAATGAGGCTAGTTTTCGGAGAAAACCCCACGTCAATTAAGCAGTATCGTAACTAGGTAAAAGGTCAGTACCGAGAACCTTTAAGTAGTGTAATGGCAGGTCAAATATAGGTGAAAGGTCTGGTCACTACATGAGCCTATATTGGGGTACCTGTATGAAACATAACACCCACTACCCATCCGACTGGACAACATACTAAAAAGTCTAAATGTACTTCTAAAATACGCGAACAAAAACAAATCCCTAAAAATGCTTAAAAAATGCTAAAATTCTAGCATAAGCTGTAGAAGTCTATTAAACAACTATGAGTGTCCGAAAGCCACAGTGTTCAGCAAAAAGGAAAAGTGTTGCTTGCCATCGCAGACGACGGTCGCTGCAAAACCTCACAGATCAGGTCAATTGAGCAGAGATGATCTTCTTCAGTACCCACAGCCGATTCTGGGGAAGCCTGTACGGTATCCAAGGCCTGGATGCCTGTAGAGGAGCCAGTCTCTGTTCCAACAGTAGCTAAAGTGTCCCGTGGTGGCTCTAATAATGCAGACATCAACATGGGAATACTCGGAGGACACAGCAGTACATGGGCCATTATCAGGTCCAGTAAAGCATCCACGTCTGGTGGCGCAACCGATGGAAGTGTTAGACAGGGAGCCAACATACATTCTTTTCCACAGAATAGGCATCGGAGGACAGGCAGAACACAGTCAATCCAGACCGGTCTAAACAATAGGAACCAAGACTTGCTCAGTTCCCGAAGGAGTACAATGTGATCACGGTATCGGTGCTCCAAGGGCACTTTTTCCATCTCGTTGGTGATTGGGATGTCCATTGCGTAGCAGAAAAATTACAATCAGGATTCCTGCTATTAGTAGCAGGATTAACGCAAGTCCTCCAAAAATGCTTCAGAATACTGAGTGTATGAAGGTTGGAATCACTCCGAAGACTGTCCGAAAGGTGCTTAACAGTCCAGAACCTATGGTCTTAAATAGGTGTACTATACCCTTCGTATCAGACATGTTAAAGATACATTGTACCATTTCTGTGAATTGGAAAGGGCAGTTCATGCTTACAAGTGCCTGTATCTCAGCTGAGGACCTTGCGATCTGAAGATCAAAAGTCTCTCGGGCGGAGGTTAAGGGTGCAGTTTTCTGTAAAAGCATGGCTTTCATCCGGCACAGAGAATCAAACCGTATAAAGGAAACATTCAACGAAGGCCATAACGGCGCCTCCCTGACTGTTTGGGTCGGTGGAAACAATACTTGCATACAACAAGTAACCCTGGAGCCTACAGTGACAAGATGTGCGATGCCCGGAAGCATCCCACAACAACCTTGATCATTCAGCATCAAGTAACTCCCATTCGAGAGCAACTTGAATACCAGATTAATCACAGCAGCCATGGACCCTTCCAAATGACAGGATAAGTTTGCAACTGAACTGTACAGGCCCCATGAAGCATGATATCCTGGCAGATGAGAGATCCACTTAAAGAGTTCTCGCAGTCTGTACCACTTAAAAACACTTCCATGTACCCACTCCTGCATCAAAATCTATAAGGCAATTCCCAAGATTCCTTGATGAATTCTTTACCCATCTTTTCGTATTTGCCTGCCTGTTGTTGTTCTTAGGCAATACCGAAACTGGAAAGTCGTGACCAGTATTGTTATATGGCCACAAATTAACCATTCTGCGGATGGTGATTCTGCCACAGTGAAAGGAAATTGGTCCAGTTTTCAATACGCAGCGTTGTATATTTTGCTCCTCTTTGTGTCATTGTTATCTGCTTCTTAGTTAGATTGTATGCAGAGAAAAGGGACGTACTGTTGATAAATCGCCAAGGCACATAACCAGAACGCAATGATTGTAGCGTCCAGCTCAACAACATTATAAAATGTAACTGAGACTGTCCGTGCTGTAGTATGGACAAATCCTGTTCTAGTATCTCTATAGTAGAAGATACAATGTTGCCCAGTGAATTAATCCTGGATGTTAATGTGGTCATACCATTATCAACTACCGCTAAAGCTTTTTCTAGGTTAATTCTATCAATTTCACAAAGTCTCTCCACAGCTTCCTGTTGAGAGATTTTCCAAATTTCATTGTAAACAGCGTATGAGAAACGTTTCTGATGTGGCTTTCTGGGGCCCATTAAGAAGTCCCTTAAATCCATGTCTTCTGATAATAAGGATAAGTGTTGTTTCACCTGGGATAGTTAGCCAATCGAGGCATAACTTCCCAACACTGTATGATGTCACCACCAGTGTTCCCTTGAAGGTGCGCGCCTGCGCGGGCGCGCACATCAGTGCCCCTGAGCTCGCACTGCTGTGTGTGTGGCACGCACACACATCCCCAGGGAGCATTCCCGCTGCCGCTGCAGCACGTAAAATGGGCATTTCCAATGTGCAGAGGAAGAGGCATTTAGAGTGCGGCTGTGGGGCTCATTGTGTGCTTTTGGTTAAGTATCCGTGTTAATTGCAGAGCCCGTCACGAGCTGCAATTAACATGCATGCTTTAAACAAAAGCACACAATCTGCCTGCAGCCACACTCTAGAAAACAAAAGAAATGCAGCACCAAAAACAGCATGAGCTTTTAGAATCACCTAAAAGCACACGCTGTGTTTGTAGACTTACTGCATTTCTTTTCTAAATAGAGCTGGGCTGCGGGGTGATTGTGTGCCTTTTTGTAAAGTCTTCATGTTAATTGCAGCTCATGAAGGGGGCTGCCATTAACATGAAAACGTTAACAAAGGCACACATTCACCCCGCAGCTGCGCTCTATTACGAGAAGAAATGCAGAAAGCATATCTGCCAAGGTTTCAGATTGCTTACCTGTGACATTTCCATAATTTCAGTGAAATTATGAGTTCCTTCAGCGACTATGAGTGACACTTTCTTGTGAAAAGTATAATGTCACCCACACTTAGTAGTAGCATGGCACAGCCCACAGCCTAGGTTGGACACCTGTTTCCGTGCAAGGCTGCAGAGAAACATTATATTAAACAGAGATTTCAATAATCTGAACTGTCTCACTTGCTGGCGAGAGAAGTGGGGGCGATGGGTGCTGCAAGCTGCAGTGGCCTCCTGGTTCAGGCCCTGGCACTTATCATTTTACATATTAAGCACTGCCCTGCCTCATTTAAAGTAGGGGGGACCTAAACCAGTTCCACAGTCAAAAACCCTGTCCCGCTCAGCAGTACCACAACACCTTCACGTCTAAGGTAGAGGAACTTTAGGAAGGCTAATTAGCCCATTTAGGGAAAGTGTCCCAATGTTGTTCTTCCTGCCCATGATCGCCATGAAAGGCCTGATGGTTGCAGGCAGGAAAAAACACAAATAATGCCTTCTATGCACTTGGAGACAACTTCTGAGTGCATCAGGTGCATTGACTCTAAAACAACAAAATGCTGACCCGGTTGGAAATACAGTTCAGTGCTCTTGAAGAGAGGCCTCTTCGTACACTTACTGAACAGCAGGTATGATGGGGCATGCCTGGTGTTTGGGGAAAGCTGTTCCATGTTCTGAACAGGTGTGATGCAAGAGGCCGGCACAGGACAAAAATATTTTTCTATGGATAGGTGATGGCACAAAAATAGCGCCCCATTGTATGCGCTAGTCAGTGCCATGCTCCGGACACCGAGGGCGCTCAGGTAACTCCAAGCAGACACAGGGACATGTGATAGATAGCAAGGAGGCAGGCGAGCAAAGAAAACCATGATACTACTACCCGCACACGTGTGCAGTGGTAGCAGTAATGCTGACACTCGCACTGTCAGGAGTACGCAGACCATCAGTAACAGCTCGAGCAGCACGACAGTCCCAGCCTCAGGAGCTGTGCAGCACTAGCATCACGGAAAGGATGCTGCTGTCGGGTCAGCACACTGCATGTGTGCCATATCGAAACCGAATGTTTCACTTCTGAATACGGGAGTCTTTACTGTCATTGTGAGAAAAATAAAATGTGTACGTTAGGATGCTATCTTAAACCTATTGTGTACGTTTTGGTAGACTACGGTTACGTTTTGTACTAATGTTTTATAATTGCGTTTAAAATGTGTAAAATGCATTTTATAATTCAATTAATCTGTTTCTTTATAATTCATTCAGCATTCTATATGTTTCTCCAACTTTTTGATTCTGAATGAGCCTTCGATTATTCACTATTACATAACCACGCCTGGCTAGTTTAACACAGAGTGCAGTTTGAAGAGTTGCTTGATTTCCTGACCTTCTTCTGTGTCGCGAGCATGTGCTAATGTCTTATGTCTACAGCCTAAGTTCTATCCACTTATCTGTAACGCCTTTGTACGCGATGACCATGACCGTCAAACAGTGCCAAGCTTCTGAACACGCATTTGCATGCCTGGGAATTCTTAGTGTTAGGGGAAATGTACGTCTTTTGTCTACACTAGTCCATCTGTCCCTTACCTGCTGAGCCTCATTTTGAGAAGGATGTGCACTGTTATCTCGGGCGCACAGCGCTCTGCCACACTGGAGTTCAGTCATGCATTATAGCAGCGCTCAGCTTGACCGCTGAGGATGTGCCATAATGTGTGATTTTGCATTTCAGTGCAGTGATGCGGACCACCGCACTGAAATGCGTTAGACTAACGCCTGATGCTTGGTACTTGGCAGGGCCGAGGAACCTACAAACATGGCATTTGCTTCCAGGTGACATAAGCTTAAAAGTGGAAGCACAAACCATTGTCTCCGAGCCATGCAGCTTCTGTCATCAGCACCTCTCCTCACTTTTTCCACAAGAGCAGTTCAAGCATGAATGGCAAAATATCCTAGTTTGCAAATGTTTTCTATATAATTCTGGTTCTGCAATATTTAATGCATACTGCACAATCTGCTGCATAATTTGCTGATTTTAACTAATAAATTGCTTGTAGCTCAAACGGATCAAATGTTACTAAAAAATTTGAATTGTGTTTCTGCAAAGTGGATGGCCGTTTGCAAAGGTTGACTGATCACCCTTGTCACTGCTGGATTTGTATGTTACACTGGTACTAATAAGGCAACATTTTTTCCAGAGACTGTTAGCATCTATAAAAATGTAAAAATAATAAAGTATCAGAAAATGTACTGCATTACGCTGCAGCCTTTTTTTTGCTGCATAATTTAGTCAACACTGCGGCATAATTTTGTCCTCCATTGCTTCATAATTCCAGTGGCCCCAAAGCAGGCAGCACATGTTAAAAGTGCTTGTGCATGAAGCAGAGAGACTGTGACGTTTGTGAACTTAGTTTGGTGTGCTTGCAAATTCTGCATTGCCGACCCCTGGTGAGTTACAGCTACTACTGCTGAAACAAGGACCTGTGCGACAATGTTTGTTGGTGCCCCCCCAATGACTCCCTCCGCCACTGATTCCTTCACTACCACCCTTTAACAGTGCCCCTCAAGTCTCCATAACCATACTCTCGCTCAGATGAATTTAACTTGATTTACAGCACCACTGATACCAGTGTAGGGTGTCAGAGCACTTTACATCACACTCATTACACAGAGACAATTAATCATAAGTGTGTAAATCTCTGTATAGGAAATGTTACATAAGACAAAGGACTACAAGGTGTAGGAGTCACATGACATCCATACTAGTAGGCAGTATAGTATAATAGTGATTGGTCTGGAGAAACACACTGAATTTAGAACGTAATACCATGATTGGGGTTCTCTTTAATAACCAGAATTGATTTCTATTCAAATGAACCCTTTTTGCAACATTAGGATAATCAGACTGGGAAAAAACATGCAGCGATTACATGACAGTTAATAGCTCACTGTTTTATGTTAGGATGTTGACTTATACTGCAAGTACCAAAAGGATCTCACCGACAAAAGCAGTAACCCACTGACCCATTTACATTATGTGCACTTTGTGATCTGGATTGTACATGTTCTTTGCAGCAGGCAAATTAGCCCTTCTGCGCTACCTTTCCATGAGTCAAAACTTCCACTTGATAAAACTCTATCTCTCTCTAGGAAGAACATTAACCACTGGAGTTATCATGACATTTGTATTGTTGCCTAAAATTTCTGGAGGACAGGAAGGAGGCAGCAAGTGCTTTTAGAAACATAATATACTTGCAAGCATGACACCCCACCTGAAGTCAGCGCCCGGTGCGATTGCACCGCCCTAGAGCCACCCAGCTCAAGGGTCCTGTGACCTCAGTGACTGTCACGCTAGGGTGTGCTACTTCATAGGCCTGCCTGCAAGACTGGAGGTAAACTTCAGTATGGATTGTGGTTGACAGGCCTTTAAGGTTAACCCACAATTGCCACCGTTAGGGTCCACATGCTGGTGCTAAGACACCAGGGCTTCTAAGGTCTATCAAGGGAATGTGCTCCCTCAGGAGACTGGTCTGGTGGACTGGTCATGAAGGCTGAACCTGGTTCCCCACTTCCAAATTCGGCAGCTCTGACCATAGTGCCACATCCTCTCCTCCACTGAACACCATACTGCCCCATTGATAGAAACTTGTACTGCCTTCAGCTACAACCCAATTGTGCCCCGCTATAAACTCCTGGATGCGGCACAATTCAAATTACGCATTAGACGAGAGTAATATGCTGCCTAAAAAAAAGCGAGTCAATCCAAGAGCCTCTCATGAGGGACTGTATCAAAGGCCGCAGACAGATCGAGTAGTATCAGAACAGCCTTGCCCCCCTGGTCCAGCTTGGGGTCCTGAATCACGTACACTTGGAATTACCAATCCCATTCCCTTTCCCTAAAAACCTAATTCTTGACCCCTGAAATGATGTGCCCTCAGCAGCAGCTACCGTGTGACAAAGCAGTAAGACTGCGGCGCCCCATCCTTGTGGAGAAGGTGGTAGCTGAGGTAAGAGTTGGGTAACGACCTGAATCTCCCAAAGTCCATTTTCCAAGATTTTTTTTGTCTTTTTGAGAGGTAAAACAAGGTTCATTGACGGTGAGACTAGTTAAACGACGATGATTCGAAAAGTGTGGCAAAGCAGATTATTTCCAAAACAAAGTGTTTTGAAGTATATAAGCGATTATTGCTTTAAACCCAGATCATACAAACAGAATGTCTGAAAATATGGATTATAAGCTTGTTTTTAAAAACGCCCCCTACCTCTGCCGGTCGCACTTAAACACTTGTGTGCCGCTCTGAATACGATCAAGTCCCGGGATCAAGTGACAAGACCAATACTGTGCCTCCGGTTCATGAAAGTACACATGTTCAGAGGGCACGGCAGGGGCTGAGAAGTTGACTGTTTTGTCAACAATCTCTGTCCAGGTTGATGCGGGGGCTTAGGAGGGAATGGGCCCAGCAGGCTGTAAAACTCTAACATCCTGCGCAAGAGGCTCAGGTAATGTGACTTTTCTGCTGGGGGGTGCAGGAAGGAAAAACAAAGCTACCACCCGCCGGTGTGTCCAATCTTCGAAGCATGTGTGTGCTTCTGGTCACCAAAAGGGTAGTGTGATTGTGGGAAAACAGCAGGCAAGACCCGCTCCATGGATCACCCACGTGATGGCTGGTACCCCCAGAGTAGACTCACAGGAAGGCTGGTTGGGGCACGGCTAATTGATCTGTTAAATTTTGGCCTGCCTGCTCAGCGTGTTCATGAATATTCTATCTCTGACGCATAGCATTGTAAATTTGAAGGCGCAGTTGCATGCTCGTATATGTTAGACAATTTTAGCGTGCTGGTGCTGCCTCATTGGCAGTGTGCCTCAATTGCAGTATTGTCAGAGGGGCGCTAGAATACGTGACTAATGCATTTTAATGCGGTGATGCGGACACTTGCATTAAAATGCGTTAGTCGAAAGCCTGATCCGGCCCTACCCTAACCCAGCCCTGAAACTGCGAAAAGTAAAATTATAATAACAATGTTATTATAATTTTATTTTTCCTGCTCAAAGAGAGCATTTGTTAAAGTTTTGATGTTAATCGCAGCGCCCATCATGAGCTGAAATTAACATGAAAACTTGAACAAATGCACACAATAACCCCGCAGCCCAGCTCTATTAAGAAAAGAAATGCAGCAACATAGCTGCCAAGGTTTCAAATTGCTATGTGGGACAGTTTCAAACCTGCCTTAACACCGTTCACGTGGATCTGTATGTGAGGAAATGCACTGTCTTTTCACTTTTTTAAGCAAAAGTTTGGAGTGATATTTGGCGCTACACCCACACGCGCGGTCTGGTTACTGGCGCACATAGCCTTGGTTGCAGCGCACATAGACCTTACACTGCAGCACACAGAGGAAAAAAATTGGAGGGAACATTGGTCACCACCCCCGGATGTTCTCGTTGTACATAGTGTTGGTCCGGCCTATGGATACTAAACCCTTCGGTGGTACCCCTGAATTTTATTTGACATTTATTTGTGTCTTTAGGCCAAACTAACCATCTATTCCAATTGGGGTCTGATGAATATTATGAAACTGTATGTATGGTGTCATCTACTGTATCCCCACCATGTGTTGTAAAGTTTCGCCACACCTCAAAGTGTGATGGTGAGGGAAACCGAGGTGTGTTCAAATCTTTGTTCTTCACTATTCTAAGACAGGAAGTCTGTTGCATAGTGTCATTCAGAAATATTATCTGCCGTGAAATGAGGCACGCTTGGCATAATGCTTCTGTTCCCTGAACTTGCCATTCCTTTGAACCCCAGACTGATTTTTTGTCCTTCCATAAGTCGAAACCCTGTTCAGACAGTTGGGAAATAAAGATAGCAGAATAAATCTGTTTGGTGTTTACTAGCATATTTTTTGGTGCAACCTTATAGTAATATGAGGTCGGGTCAGAAGTGTTAAATCCTGAAAAATAAGAATATATATGTGCAAACGTATGTGAACTACATTTCGGCAGTGTTGGGCAATGTTCCTATTGGTGGTATGTAAAAACATTGAGTGGGACACTGGATTTATGTAAAAAGTGATTACCATAATGTTGGTAACAGTACATTGTGTCGTAATCAGTTGTGTCCTCAAACATTTCAGTGCTTGAAAATGCAGTGGATTGTCCTAAATCAGACAACATATTATTTGCATTTTCAAAATCCCAATCATCAGAAAATGTACTGGAGGTAATGATATCATTTAAAGAGATTTTAAATACATGAGGTATTTTCAAAGGTTCAGTGGGCCCAAATACATCATATGCAACTCTGTACCAAACTATACCATCAGGAATTAGAACGGCTATAATGTTCACGAAGGACAAGTCTCTTTGTTCACGATGAGATGATGTAAGAGGTTTCAGGACCAAGTTCACATTTGATACTGCAGAGCGTTCTGGGAGATAGTTTCCATTCATGAGTAAGCAAAAGACAGTCACTAGGCCAATCCAGAACAGAAAAAATAAAATTCCAGTTATTATCTAGAGCTGTGGCCATGGTGAAAATAGGTAAGTCTTTTTCAGAAAAATGTAGAAATCATGAAGTTGTTGTTCACGGGAAACTGGAGCTGGCGTTGTTTCAGGTTCACTGGGATCCAGAGAGAAGGTGTCAAAATCGATGAAGTAGCCAGATGCAGATCAATCTTTTTTTGGTAGCTCAGCAGGTTTTGTTGAACTGGCAGACGTCTCTTGTAGAGGCATATTTATGTATATATCGGTGGTAGGCCGAATTGATATTTGTCTTTCATTTGTGTTTTGATGTTCTATTTGAGTAGGAACAAGTTACATTTAATTGTTGGAAAGTACATTAATTTGTATTGGTGCCTCGTCAAATATTATGAGTCTTTCCGTCTGAACTTCCTTTATGGTAGTGAGAGGAGAGCGTCGGATACCCAGGAGCCCATGAGGCCTACTACTCAGTATCGGCCACATAGTGTAGTTTGATCAGATCGACGAAGACAAATCTCTTTTCTTTTTTGCTGGCAAGAGGCTGAAGAAGTACTGTTCTTGTTCCTTCGACAGCCAGGACAGGTACAGGCTTTCTGTATGATGGCCCAAACCCTTTCTTGTCCACAATCTTTTCTCTGACCAGATCTCCGACTTTTGGGATCCATGCAGGTCTTGCCGTGACTGATTTGACTTCCCCAGTGGCGGTGCGTTTTACTTACACGTTGCTTTGTAATGCCCGGAATTCATTAAGATCCAGCCAAACCTTTATTGATGTCAAAACGTTTTTCATCCACCACTGTGCTTTCATAGTCGAGATAAGGTACCCACATTCTTGCCCCAAATAGGACTTTGTAAGGAGTGACACCTCCTAGGGAACTTTTTGGCATATTGTTGAGTGCCCGCTGGACCCCAAATAAGTGATTGACCCAACTATCGCCCAAACCTAATACTCTTGCTGTTAAAGATTGCTTTAAGTCCCAGTTTTTCCTCTCCCTGACCGAATTTCCCTCGGGATGGTACGGAGAGGAGTACGACAGTGCAACACCCAAATTTCCCATAGCTTCCTTGTAAGCCCAAGAGCTAAACGCGGGGCCATGGTCAGAGTGTAATGTGCCAAATGCGTATGTCCCTATGAAAACTCGCAAATCTTTGATAACAGTTCGAGTGTCAGCCGAGCGCTGAGGCCAAACCCACAGGAATCTGGAGCATGAATCCACTGCCACCAAGATATACTTGTAAGCCCCATCTGATTGTAGGGTGCCGCAGTGGTCCTAAAAGACACAAGCGAGTGGTCTATCTGATATTAGTAATGGTGTCTGCGCTGGACGTGCTACGGTGGAACCCTTCATCTGCTGACAGATGTCGTACTTTAAGACAAAATTCTTTATCTGTTTAGTTAGTCCTGGCCACCAATAGCATTGTTTCAGTAATGGAACCGTCGCGGTAATCCCTGTGTGTGCATAACTTAGACCCTTGTGTGCAGCTAGTATTAAGCCTAATCTGCGATCCATGTTTGGTACTACTCTATCCTCTTCTCCTGGAATTTGACCATACGGAATGTTATTTTCATATAACTTGTAGGAGTACTTGAGTGGAAAAACATTCGGCAAGGCTGTGCTGTTTTTTGCGTGAAGCAATGACAGCTATCATTGTGCTTCCATCTATTCTCATTCTAGAACGAGTGATTGCAGCTATGGAAGCAGTTAGTACTGCCCCTTTTGCGGCTTCATCAGCCAATGAATTCCCTTCAACGTGAACGCCATCACGTTGATGACTCAGCGTGTGTATCACGTGAGCACTCAGTGGTTCGTTTTTCAACTCAGCTACCTGTTCCCACCGCAATTTATGCTTAATTGTGCAAACTTTTGAGTCTTTTAACCTGTTCTGACCCCAGTAGTGAAGATATTCATTGTATGACTGAACATAGTAAAATTAATCTCACACAATCAATGTGGGGAATTTACAATCCGTATTTATTAGTGGCAGTAACAGGGCTTTTCATTCTGCCTGCTGTGCTGTGCAGTGACCTAGAGATTGTGTCATCGTACTGCTAGGATGGAACTTGCCTTCCTGCATATGAAACTTCAATCGCAAATGCGGCGCTGTATTGTTGTTTACTTCCTATGTCCGGCTGAGCAGATAAGTCAGTGTAAATAACATATTCATACTGATCTAGAGGCATTATTTCATTCGGGAGAGGATATTCTTGTTCATATTGCAGGAATGCTTGCATTTTAAGTGTAGAGTCAAATTTGTAATCTACATCTGTTGCAGTGAGAGAATTAGCCAATTGTATCTATCTTGGATGTAAAGCTTTACGTTTGGAACGCTTGCTTTTGCGACAGCCTCTAAGGCCGGTACCGGAGTTAAGACAATTATTCGTTTCCCCTTAGCCAGTCCTCTTTCTCTCACTACAGCAGTCTGTACTGCTGTCAGAATTTGTTCTGTGGAAGCAAAACGCATTTCTGCGTTTGTGTACAAGTGTGATTTATATGCTATAGGTACTGTTTCGCCTTCATTGAAGGTTAGGTAAGTATACCCGGATTGACCCACTATAACACGGAGCACAAAATTTGTGGTGTTTACACATGTGTGTAGGTGTTTTGAAGCTATCATGTCAGCTTGTAAGGAACGAAGGATATCTATGTGTTCCTGTGTCCAATGCCTAACAGAAAAATCAGGGTCTTATTAAGTCATAGAAAGGCTTCACTTTTTCAGCGTAATCTAAATTGTAAGTTCTGCCAAAATGTAAGAATCCCAACATGGATTGTAAGTTTTTCAACAATTTAGGAGGTTGGAGCAGCGCACATATTTCTAAAAAGTTAGCTGCCAGGCTTTTTCCTTCACTTGAAAGCTCATATCCCAAAAATAGGACATTGAGGTGGGTTATTTTCAATTTTTTTAAATTAAATTTTTAGCCCTCAGAGACAAACCCCAAAATGTTGTTGCTCACCTTGGTCAAATGATCCATTAAATCATCATCCGTCAGATAAATATCATCTACATAGGACAATGCCTCTTCATCCAAATTCTGAAGTAACTCTATTACCCTAGCTGAGAACAACCCAGGGCTATTCCTATACCCTTGAGGGGTCAACAGAATTGACGCTGAGAACTGAGCGCTGAGAATGCTTTCAAATACCTGCTTTCAGGCGCTTTATTTTGGCAGAAAAATCCATTTGAGATATCTAATGTTGCTTTGTATTTTTTACGCACAATGTTATTCATTAATGCGGAACTGTGTGCATTCTGTACTGCAAATGTTTTAGTGCATGTGTTCAGATGTCTGTAGTTTAAAACTAGACTGTATGAATTATCGGGTTTCATTACAGGAAACACATGACTATTAATTGAAGAGGTGCAAGTTTCAATTACACCCCGGTATTCAAGTTTATCTAAGATCTCCCTGACCTGCTTTTTTGCATCTTGTTTTATTGGGTACTGTTTCTGTAGAGTTGGAGTAGTTTTTACCAGGATTACATGGTGGGGTGACTCAGCATCCCATCCAACATGGTTGCGATATAATGCTGGAGAAAGTGCTACCGCCCACTCCTTCGCATATGAATGTTTTAAATATACTGGAATGAGGTCGGAGAAAGCCGGTAAAATTACCGTTTCTCCCTTTGGGCACAAGGGCACAAGGGCACAAAGATGTCATATCCATAAGTCAGGTTTTCCCAAAAGAGACCTTTAATTTTTCTAGGTTTGTCCCCCTCCATTTGGAGTGTTATTTCATGTAACTTATGTGGGACACTTACCCTTGTGTTAGGTGTCTGCACTGTGATATGTTCATTCAACTCCGCTGTCACCAGAAATTCCATCAGGTTCTGGTGAGCTATTGTTACTTCTGCTGAGCTGTCTAGCATCGTCAGAGCCCATTCCCCATTCAGAAGTCCTCAGAATTCTGGGCATGCCTAACTTTAAGACCTGCTACTTTTTAAATTGTGGTTTTGAGTTTGGTTTCTCTTCTTTTTTGGGAGTGTAGTCTGAAGCGCGTTGCGTGTCTCTGGACTTTTTACACTCTTCTTGTCTGTGTTCTGGCCATCCTTCCCTCTCGGAGTTTTTTGATGAACACTGAAAGGAATGTGTATCAGTATCCTGATACCTGTAAAGGTTTTTTAATGTTATCTCTATTCCTAAGGTTGTACCTCCTTTTGGAGGGCTCCTGTGTAGGAGACTCACCCCTGGATTGTGACCTATTTTCGCTATTCTTTTATTTTTTATTATTATCCCATTACTTCTTGGAAGAATCAGGCGCTAGCTTGGTGTTCTCTTTTTCAGGACCACCCATGAGTTGAGGATTTGTTGCTCTAGCTCCCAAACTATCTCTGCCTAATTTGGCATAGGTATCTTCGATAGTTTTATGTAATTCACATTTCTGTTGTAAAGGAGTGAAATCCCTTAGGCATTGGGGTATTGCCACTGCTGCTGCCTCCCCTTTTATGTTTGCTAATATAATAGTTGATACCTGGGCAAACTTTCCAAACAATTTCATCCCTAAGTTCAGAGCAGGTTCAGCTCGATACTCATTCTGTATTTGTCTCAATACATCTGGTATTACTGCTATTGAAGGGATACCATAAGTTCTGGTATATATGGCAGCGAAAACTGTACCCCAAAAGGTACAAACCTCTATCTGGAGAGCTATCCCCATTGGGATTGTTAGCATTCTGTGTTTTTCTTGAGGGCTTGTGTGTGGAAACACTGCCTTTAACTATGTTATTTTCTGAGCTATCCAGATTGGCATTTGCTCACGGCTAGTGGGCATTTTACCCATAACTGCGTGTAGCATTTGTGGAGTTATTTTAGTTGTAGATCACTGAATTTGTCCTGTAGGTGTAGCCCTTGTTGGCTGAAGTGTGAGTGTTCTCATCATGAACTGTGTCAGGTTTCTGTAAAGTTTTAGTATTTCTTTATGAAGTGGACGTAAGGCTGCTACTGGCATTGTGTCAATGACTGGATGGGGTGTGTTAGCCGCTAGGACTGGCCAAGTTGCTCCATCTCTTTTGAGCGGACTGAGTCTCACTTTTTCTTTTGTATGTGGAAGGGCGCCTTTAGACCAGTTTATGTGCTTCTGGTAGGTGAGCGGAATTTCAATGTCCTCATACAGACAGTATTCAATTGGTGTTTCATCTTCAGTGTAACAATGAACTGTATTTGTGCGTGCATCCACTGGTGGGAATTTAACCCATGAATAGAATACCTCTGTTCTGTATGACTCGTGTGCCTCAATCATGAAAGTTACTGTCCCACCTCTAGCTGTGACTCCATAGTCTGCTAATTTTAAAGTAAGGTCAGTTCTGACATTTTCTGAAATGTTAATTTCATCTTCCTGCTCTCTTTCCTCTACTGCATTCGCACGTAGTGCTGGTGCAGCGTCTTCTTCTTCAGTCATTGTTGAAAAGGTTTCAAAGAAACTTAGATAAGGTTTTATGCACAATAGGGAACTGTTTGTCCTTCAAGCTTGAATGAACCTACAGCCAATACATAGGATATGCCTACTCAGCTGTGGCAGATTGTTACCTTCCCACTCCAGACATCTCTGTATAAAATGTGAGTGGGGTCTCTGAGAATAGCATGACTGAACAACTCTGATTTGACCTTTAAATAAGTACCAAACCAACATTAGCGGCGCCATGTCGTGAAGTTCCTATAAACCTATATAGGATCTGCGCGTTTAGACAACATGACTGTGGGATTGGTGTCCAGACTGAAAACAGACACCCCCACCAGGTATGTTCGCCTGTAAACCAGCTAGCTCACAGTGCCACTGTAAACTCCTCTTACCAAGGAGAGAATAGTTCTTGGCAACTATCGAACACGAGACCTCTGTCCCATCAGGTATCGTGGAAACAGTATAGTACTTTTCTCTCAGTCACTCGTGCTCACTTTCTCTCAGAGAGATACACAGAATAAACGGTGGGGACGTTTTCAATAAGCATTTATTGAACCAGCGTCATTCTAGTGTAAAATAGGTGTGCTGAGACAACCATTAGACAGAAACAGATTTAAATGATTACAAGCACCAACAGAGTAAAAGGATGGTAGATTCCTACCATAGTGCTAAAACAATGAATACAGGCAGGTATTTAAATACATGACAGTAACAATGTGTACTCCTATGATGCAACCCTAACTAGATGTACCTAAGTGTACCTAGCATATATGTAGGTGTAGAGCCAAGAACCCCCTTAGGCTGAAGCCAACGCCATTACCTGATGTGAGAGACTGTGGGACCCCGTCTTAGTCTTGAGATGGACACCCCGCGAGGGATGTCAGACCACTGCGAGCTGGAGTGTTTGCGTGTAGGGACATCAGTGTCTTGCATCAATGTGTCAGCACGGAAATCCTTTTACTCCTCTTCCTGCCTCAGCAAAATAAGTTGTTTATATACCTAAAGTGGTACCCTCAGGGGATTTACCTTGCTGTGTCATGTCGGACTAGGATGACGGAAGGAATAACCCTTATACATAGTTATTATGCAGGAGATGGTAGTCCTGCTGAGATTCCAAGAATCCTCATGCATAATGAATGAGGCAAGTTTTCAGAGAAAACCCCACGTCATTTAAGCAGTACTGTAACTAAGTAAAAGGTCAGTACTAAGAACCATTATGTAGTCTAATGGTAGGGGAAATATAGGTGAAAGGTCGGGTTACTACCTGAGCCTATATCGGGGTACCTGTATGAAACATAACAACTTAATAAATTGACCACCATTTGTTCTGTTTGAGATATTTCCATTTCCCTCTCTCTTGCTCCTCGTAGTTAGTGGTTGTCGGAAATCTCCCCTTCCTTTTGTCCCCTTTCTTATTTTCCTTCCAGAGGATGAGTACTTGGTGGAGGTCGCTGATGGGTTTCTCTGATCAGCTGATATTCCCGAAAATAAGTGGGGGTGCTAGTACTCTCACTTACGTCGACTGAGCGTGTTGATTGTTCCCCTTCTGATGTATCAACCTGAAATTCTGACCTTTCTCTTGGTTGTGCAACATTTCGGTTAGTAGCTTGATTTATTTGTCATCTTGAGGCATCAAATATCTTGGCGAAAGTCAAAATGCGCCTGACTCATAATCTCATTGGTCTCTCTGAAATTTATTTTGTTTTTGTTGTCTTACTGAACTTTCATAGTCCACCAACCGTTTCTTCATTCGTTGTTTAATTGCTCACTAAGGGCCCCATGCATCATCCGAAAATCGGGTCACAAACGGGCAGATTCGCAAAATCTGCCCCTTTGCGACCTGTATTTTTGCATTTGGGATGCATCATCCCAAATGCAAAAATCGCAATTTAAGGAATCGCACAATTGCGATTACTTAAATGCAATGCAACAAAGTAAAAAAATTAGCGATTTCGCTACTAGGGGGCGCAATTTACCATGAAGTTGAACTTCATGGTAAATTGCAAAAACTTTGAGAAGTTGAAGGTTACACACACACGTCCTTGGGACCTGTGTATTGCGCAACATATGTGCACGGATCAATTTCAGGGGTGCAACAGGGTGTCCTTTTGACACCCCTGCACCCTTGAAATTGCATGCACAATTTGCGAGTACCTATTGGTACTCGCAAATAGCGCTGTAATTTCCCATTCATTCCTATGGGCCTGTAGGCCTGTAGGCCCATAGGAATGAATGGGAAGCCATTCCTTATTTGCGACTCGCAATTTGCGAGTCGCAAATAAGGAATGTGAAGGAATCGCTATTATTATAGCGATTCCTACATGCATAGGATTTTGTGAATCCTTCATTGCGAATCCTTAATATTCGCTATTAAGGACTCGCAAAATCCTAGCTTGATGCATGTGCCAGTAAGACTTGTATCTTGGTCTTGTGAAATGGCGTCTTACAAATTTTAATTTCCTCAAGTAGCTTGACTTGGTCACTCCACGCATACTTGTTCGAATTTTAACCATCCCTCTGGCTAATTCAGTTGTATACTCTGCCCATTCTGGGTTTTCATAGGACGGTATTGCACATATACACAAGCCCCTAGGAACGCAGCCAACATCTAGGTACATTTGTGGGGGGGTGACCATTTCCTAATCTCTATCTATATATCTATCTCTATCTATATATATATATGTGTGTGTGTATTTATATATGCATAAATACATATTATATATAATATTTGAGATATTGTATATGTTATGTTTAATATTTTTTAATTAATTTTTATAGTATTAAATACTTTTAGAATGTATACTTTCATAATGTATACTTACCTATGTAATGTAATTATTTTTGTCCACATTATTTTGGCTGCTATCGGGATATTTATGAACTCATTATTAAGTTGCGGAAGCGCTTCCCAATCATGTACATACGTTACAGTTTCAAAATACTGGTATTTGCACAACGCTTACAATTATCATGACCTGTTTATTAGACTAGAACATTAATTTTCTCATAGTCCCCAATTAAATTGTTTTATTCTACAGGTGCGTGTGGTAGAATAATGATCTCATTTGATGAATTGCAAGCATGAAAGAAATAGCAAAACAAATCATCACGGAGTGTACAATGAAGAGGACATCAGCACTGCTCATGCATATTTTCCTTTTCTACACTGTTAATTGCAAGAACCAGCACTGCACAACCTTACGAATGACTCTACCCTACCAGGACAGCATTCTAAACATACAAGAGGGTAATGCAATTTCACCTTTTCTTCTGATTCCGAATATTTACATACTTTGCCTATTAAAAATGCACAATTTAATGAGAGAACTGACGCATTTAGAAGCCAGATTATGAAACTCACAGCAGGCCGCCATCCAGCCTGGCAAGGGAACAGTTTAATCTGTACACAGAGTTTTACTGTATTTATAGCCCCTACTGAATTATTATTTACGCGCTCAAAGCGCTTATATTACTTATCCTACCATCAATATTATTTAGTGTAATATTATGTATGTACGCTTCCAAACGCAGTCAAAGTAACATAACAAAGCTTTATTTCCAACACAAACAAGCACCTGTCTAATTACATATGAGGATTTATTAATTTGGATGATAAGACCTAAGTAATAAAATATTTCCGGAGAAATGTATTGAAAATACAATTCCTATTAACATTAAATAAAGGTAACGTATATATGACTTTCACAAGTCCACAACAAAAGTAATGCATAGATTGGATTTTTGAAATTACTTATTAATTTATCTTTTTTTTTAATTTCAAAGGCATAGCGGTTTATATTCTCTCATAGGACAAGGCTCAATTTACTTTAAAAGGCGAATGTGATATCTTTAATTGATTGATTAGAGCAGGTGACCATAGAGTAGGAGACATTTTTCCTATATATTCCAAGTTTGTTGAGGAAGGAAAACAATTATAAGGGTCAGAAAGTATACAGCTGTTTCATATTAGTTTGATAGATTTCAGAATAGGATTGAGGATAAGGTTGTATATGAATTCTGGAACAGAGAATTAAATGAAAGGAAAATTTGAACTCTCTAAAGATTAAAATCATATAAATTGCAGGCAACTTTTGACCGTAATCCACAGTCTATTGCAGAGAACACAATCATTATCCTGTATTGTCTTGACAGGATCTAATAAATGTAGGATGATGCGCATGATGCACCAGCCGTTGTGCATGATGCACCACTCGTTCTATGATGCAGAATCCGAGGATGGTACCTCACACATCACCATGGGCCAGATGTACGAAGCACAAAAATACCAAATAGCAAATTGTAGTAAATTATGTATTTCAATTTTGGAATTGGTATTCATTATGTATCACACTGCCATTTTCCAATTCAGTATAATTCGCACTTACTGATTCCAAAATACTAAAATGGTAAATTGCAAATGTATTCATAAACTGTGAGATTCGCATATGGTTATTGTTTGAGGACCTCATACTAAGAAATTGAAGACCCTGTGAAGGCTTATGGAACGAAGAGGAAATCAGACATTGTAGATCAAACAGCGAAGAGATTTGTGGTGTGAATTACCACTTTTTGCAATCATGTCAAGAGAGCAGATTGAGAAGGATGGTGGAGAAAGGAAAAGAAAGCTGAAATTCAGTAAGAAGGAGGTGTTCACTGAAGAGTGTGTGGCTCACAATGTTGAGCTTTTTGGGAGGAGCTCATTCACAGCTCCTGACTTCCACAAGAAAACTATTTGGAAGGGGATCCAAGAGAAAATTACTTCTGTGGGACTGAATCAGCATACTGTCAGAGAGATATGCAAATGGTAGCATCATCTGCATTCCCAAACCAAAGAGAAGGTAGCAAACCGGCTATTTAAAGCACATGGAACAAGTGGTAGACAGTCAAGCCAGCAACCACAGACACCTACTGTTGACCTCTTTGAGTCAATATTATAGTCTGAGTGCATTGTGGGTCTCAATGATATTGTTCTGTTATGATAAATTGATATGTATAGTGCACTGATCACCCAAGAGGGTATCCAAGTGCTTGGGCAGGTGTGTAGGTTTGTGGTCCCCAAAGTGCTTATACGAAGAAGCAGGTCTTCAGCTTCTTGCGGAACTCAAGAAGTGAGGAGTAGGATCTGTTGAAGGAGGTTTCTACATGTCTTGGGTGTGATGTAGCATGAGCGACCTCCAATTTTGCTTTTTCAGATGCAGGTAATGTGTGTGAGTGAGACTGAGGCAGAACATAGGTTTCTGGTGGGATGGTGAAAGTGTATGCAGCTGTTCAGGTATTCTGGTCCTATTTTGTGTAGGACTCCGTATGTGTGTGTTAGAGGTTGATTTCGCAGCACTTCTGAATGGGGAGCCAGTGAAGCTTCCTCAGGTGCGGTGAGATGTGGGTGCAAGGTGGGAGGTTGAGAATGAATCTTGAAGCGGTATTCTTACATAACTACTTACATAGCTACTCACTTGCTTATAATATGTAATCTAATACTATGTAATGTAAAGTTAAATTTATTCTATATTTGCTTTTAAGATGTTTACTTGTATTTAAAAAAGAATGGAAGAAGGAATGGTGAGGTGAAAAAAACAATTAACAATTTTGCTTGCTGTCAGCATCCATAAACTGGGCAAGAAATGACAGTTTTAGTCCAACTAGCATATGGCATTACCAAAATAAATGACCATGTCTTGCAGTTTTGGTGAAACAGTGGGGATGGTAACCATCTGGTCAAGAGGTAAAGATCCCAGAGATGGCCCAGCTGCTGATGATGATACACCACCTTCTCTCTCCCTTATCATCCTGTGATATATCTTTGTATATATGGTTTTTAGGTGTTTACAAATAGAGGATGTGCCATGTGAATACACCTCACCGTACCTCTTGACAGTTTTTTGCTGCATAGATTGCATTGGACAAATTTTGGAAGAACTTTATTTTCTTCTGAATGGATGGAGAAATATTTTCAAACATCAGCGGAATTCTTTGGAGGTGGTAGGTCATCTTCTTCTTCGTCTAACTCTTTCCCTTCTCTTCTGCCTTTCGCATCTTAATCTCCGGAGAGATCTGAAACCTAAATAAATGATTTAGGGTGTTATTTCCAATGTGGATGGGTGGGGGCTTACTGTATCCAATGAGAAGTTGAGGTTTGGGTGTGTTTCTGGATTTGCAGCGGATTCGTGGTGGCATTGCGACGGATCAGTGGATCCATAAAATGAATATAAAAATGAGAAAGTCTTGCCGTATTGCATTTATAGAAAGTCTACATAAGTTACGTTACATTCAAATGTTAATTTTAAAATGTGTAATAAAATTAAATGTGTGAATAAGACATATTTATAAAAATGCATACTACTGAATTAAACTTATAGGTGAAATTGTAGCACAATTTATATTAAAACGGATGCGCTAGAGGGTGCCAGGCAAGATGGCCGCACTTTAGTGTAGCTCTTCCCGGCTGATCCCCCATCTGCCAAATATCCGCACCAAAAACGCTGCATCACCGTTGTTCAAACGGTCGCCCTGCACGGCGCAACACCCCAGAGTCCAGTGGGGGCCTTGAGGATCATTGGGGGCCATCGGAACTGGTAGTTCTCTGCGGAGTAAGGCCCGACCGGTGAGACGACACAATGGCGGCGGCCGCCGACCGGCACTGAAACAGGGAGTGGGCCGCAGTGCTGGAAGACGCGCGCGAGTGGCATCTGCCGCGTGATGTACAGCGACTGCTGAGGGGGCGGCTGCCTGCCCAGAACCATTTGCTCACTTGACTGCAGAGCACCTGGCCTTGGTGAGGAGAGCGCACCTTCCCCACGCCCTTATGGAGCTGCTGCCGAACCGGGCGGAGTGCAGAGCCTAGCTGGGGATCGCTGGGTACAACAAGAGGCTTCTCGTGCCCCTGCGGGATGACGGAGGCACCAACGGTGGGTCACCGATTCCAGAGAAGGGATCATGAAGACTGCAGCCCCTCAACAACTGGTCTCGTGGCCCACGCACCCTTGCTCTATCATCACTCACCTGCCACGATCGCCAGTAACTTAAAGGCCTAGCTGAACGGAGCGGAGGGGGATGAGGGGCTGGCGCCGGCGGGACCCCACGAGAGAACTTGATCGCCACCGGGGACTGGAGGTGCCTGCAGCGAGTTGCGGTGAGTGGGGCGCGGCCTAGCCTGGGCCTGTAGCTGCGGTGGCGGGGTGTGGGCCTAGGCACTGGGCCTGGGCCCATGGAGCGCGGCGCGCTGGGACCGGCCTACATTTGACATCCAACGGCGCCGGGCCTGGGGGTGTGCCTGGGGCTCTGTAATTGCTGCCACGCACTTCAGTATCACTGGCCTGCCGCTGGCCTGCTGGGGTGTGCCTGCGACGGTTCCCTCTTCTACACTGCCCCAAACGCCAGCTTCCAGCTTACACCACCGGTTGGGAGACCGTTGAGCTTGTTCTGGGTAGATGACCTTGCAGAGTGATGATCCGCGACATATAGATTGGCTTCCGTGGACTCACGTGGACTATCTTGTGGCTGCTGGCCCTTTTGACATTGGGTGCCCTAATGGACGGCAGTTGCTTGTGCACTGTATTTGTTGGCAGATGACACATTACTGGCCAGCGTAGTTACCTCCTATTCGCACCCTCGGAGAGCGCTGGCGCTTCTGAGGGCAAGCACGTGACACTCTTACACCGCTGTGGACACAGTGAGATAGACGCTCTGGGGCCCACTGGAACATTGGTACCTGATTGTGCAGCTGCTCAGTAGTGGTGGTGACTAGAGCGCTCCTACCTCGTTCAGCCCTGTAGCACGGGCTGCTTATTCCATTTGTTTTGCCCAATATCCAGCATGGGGAAGATGGATAAATCCCAGCCCCGCCTCACGTTTGAGGCGCGAAAACTGGCAAGTTGCAGCAAA
>CAWUFW010028083.1:0-23507 GCA_963921515.1 Calotriton arnoldi
TTTTCTTCACATTGATGACTATTATTGCCTGACTCAATGATGGTCGCTTATCACTCATGCCAATGATTCTCTCATGAAGTTGTGTGACTATGAGAAGGCACTTCAGATGACTATTGTTACATTGGCTTTTTTACCAAATTCTGGCCAACGAAAAGGGCTCAATTCCTGGAGCAATTCCCAAAGCACAGCTTGTACGAGTAGCCTGGCGGAGTGCATACTCACCACTGCAGAATCCCCCCTATGCACGCTAATACCTGCACTCTACATATGAAATATCAACATAGTGGTAAAAACAAAAACTCTACATGTCTTGACCGACATTTTCAACACCCAATGAATGTACTGTGGGCAAAATGTGACTAACACATTAACCTGAAGGAGGCTTCACCATTGCCTCCTCTCTATGTGGAGTGTAAAATTGTCATACTATTAAAACTCTCTATAATCAGAGCTACAAATACATGACACAGGTTTATCAAGCCAACATCGAAATACCACTGTGGCATTAAAAAAAAATATGGCATGGGCAGAAGTACATTTTCAGGGAGTGTTGAGGAAACACGATTCACAATGAGGAAGATAACCCACAAGCAGAGCTTTCTATTGTGAATGAATATTATTCCAACACAGGCGTGAATATATGACCAATGATTTAGGACCGTGAATCGAAATTAGGAGGGAAGCAGCAGTGGCTCCTCAGGCGGAGGAGAGTCGCCCCACTGCTCTGCGAGCATTTTAAAAAGTAAAAGTAAAATGATAATAGCCAATGTTACTATCATTTTAGTTTTCCGTTCCTGCTTAGGTGCGAGGCAGGCCGGGGCTGGGCTGGCCAGAGCAGGGGCCAAGGGGAGGAGTGGTGAGCACACTCTAAGTGCGCATGACGGTTTTGCCGGCTATCTTGGGCCAGCCAAACCGTCATGTGCATGTTGCATGTTCTCCACCAGCTGTTATGCACAGCCTCGGTGGAGAACCTGCACAGTCTCTCAGTCCCTATCTGAGCGCCGAACCACAGCACTCAGACCAATCACAACGCTGCTGTAAGGCAGCATTGTGATTGGCTGGGGGAGCCTGTGTGCTTCCTGCTATCGACCGGGGAGCCAAAGAGGACCGAAAGGTTGCTACCAGCCTGAAGGTAAGTATTTAGAAGAAAAAAAAACAATTAATTTACCCCCCAACTCCTTCCCCCTGCCACCCTCAATAAGTAGCGGCGGCCACTGGAGGGAAGGCGAGTTCACAACACCTTCGGACTGCAATCCAAGAGAGTTACAGAATCTCTATTGCAAGTTAGTCAGAAAGTCTTTTTCTGACTGTCAAAAGCGGGTCAGTATATACAAAAACTCTGTGAATCACAGAGTTGCGACTGAGGACTATATCGTGATGGGGTTTTCTGGCACAGCGCTGAGTGCCTGTTTAATTCACCTACAGGTCGTAAACTTCATTTATTCAGGTGTTTCACTGTGTTAGCTCTTTATTTATTTTGAGACAGCACAGTTCAGAAACAGAAAGAAGCAAACCTTGCTCATTGTTCCTGAGCTGTACCATCTGAAAATAAAACATTACCTACGATAATTATCAGGTTAGAGGAAATCACTTTTCGCCCTACAGGCGCATAAACTAGGCGCTGGGCTGTGCGCTGAAAAGGAAAAGACCATCATGGTAGAGTCACAGGCTGTTTGTTTTAGATCATGTGGGCAATTGACAAATTTCTTGTTTGCTTTTTAAATTAAAACCAAATATTGTTTTTCTGATTGACCATGTATTTAACAATGTGCTCAATAAGTAATTTTGTAATGAACACACGGACCAATAACAAGGTTTGGCATTATACTATAGTTTTACTAGTCACACCTGAAAAACCAAATGAAACGCCTGCTCCAGACATCGGTTTTCGCCTGCTACTGCCCATGCACTTAAACGCTAAGTGGTCAGAATAATTGTTACAAGTGACTGCTGGAGGTGTTATTCGCTACTTGGCATTCAATGAGACTGACACGGTGCCAGGACATTAAACCTTTCCGCCACGAACCCCACGTCTGCTGGCTTAGTTGCAAAACCACGACCGCAGTGAATTTACTTATTCATAGTAGGGGAGGCATGTTGTGTTTCACTTTTAAAAATAAAGAACATCTCTTTGTTGCACATTGTCTGGTTGCTGTAGATGTGCGTGTAGTTCTCTTTCCATTCTCAAGCCTTTCACTTATGCAAAATTAACACAAAGTGTCTTAAGAATGCATATTCCTTTCACTGTTATGGAAGAAAGGAAAACATTGATGAAAACATATATATCTAAATATGACAAATAGGGAAGCTATAGAAAACACAGCATACATACACAATTAAAACTATCTCAATTCAATTGGTTTAAAAGTGCTCGGGGCATTTTCATATTTTATAGGAGATATGTTTTACGTGCATAAATGAAGTAGAAACTGATATTCTTTTTCTAATTTGCATGTCTTCTAACACTCCACATAGCATCCATGATCTATCCATCACAATCAATTCCAAAACGTAGTTATCCTTTTTTAGGTCTTGCACAGCAAAAGAACTTGAGACGAAGAGCCTTATTGCAAGTTTGGCAGCCTTCCTGTCGGCCCACCAACGTCATGCTGACAGGAGGGCCGCCAAGCCTGTAGTGCGTCTGCCCACAGGATTATGAGTGTAATCCATGGCCAAGGGTGGCGCTGTGGCGGTCTCACAGCAGTGGGCTGTTAGGCTCATAGGAGAGCCTAACATGCAGCCGTCACAGCGCCTGCAGAATGTTCCTGCAAAGTGTGGTATGCAAGCCACACCGTGCAGGAAAGTGAGTGCAATTTCAGGGGGGCACAACATGTGCCCCCCGCATGCACTCCCAGGCCCAGAAGCAGCAGGGGGTCCTGTTAGGGCCCCCTTTGTTGCCTCTCCGCACTTCATGGCAGGCTCACCACCATGAAATGTGTAGCAGAAATGCAACTCGTAATATGCTCGGCGGTGCCGGCACAGCACTGCCAGCATATTCCTGGGTATTTCCAGACCACTGGCGCAGTGGGATCCTTGATCCCGGGGGAGCCGGTGGTCTCATGGCAGTCCAACCACCACACTCAATACGGCAGGCGGACACCCACCACAAGTACGGTAAGGCCCTAATTCTCCAGTGATGCTTGCCACAGTGCAATTCTTCTATTGCCCTGCAACTACCCTCTCCCAATGTAGTTCGATATCGACCTAAAGGCCAGTCACAGCAAATTAACTTTCTCTAAGAGTTGAAAACCTCCAGTCTTCGCTTTAGAGTCCAAGTTGTGAATGCTGAAATGGAGGCCACCAATGAACAGAAGACAGACGTCTCAGCAGTGGAAAATTGCAATGCGGTGGCATTGTGAGCACTGCCTTTAAAGGTATGGCATTGTGAGTGCCGTCCCTTAAGGGAGTAGGGGTCACAACTCTGCAGCAAGTGGCACACTGTAATTAAGACATTGAGGAAAGCATGCATAAGTATGTAGGACACTGTGCTTTTAACAATGTCTGCTGCTTGCACAAGCATAATGTAAGCTGTCGTATTTGGACAACATACAGTTTGGGAGGGCTTAGTCAGGGACATCGGAAGAATTTTGGGAGCCCTGGGCCAAACGTATTTTGAGGGCCCCTGTTTGGAACAGCTTTGAATTTATGATCCAACTTCTGCTCTTTCATGCCCTCTTTGGCCAGGTCACTGATGGTGCACAGGCACATTCGTCCAAATTCTAAATGTGCTCACATCGAAATATTCAGGGATAGTGATGTGTGTTTCCAATATTGTAACACAGCAGCAGCTCACTAATATTACTACAAATAATCTCTGAGACACCCTTTCATTTCTCATATGTGAGGACCTGTTTTGATCTATAAGAAACATTTGTATGGATGCTGCATGGAAACAAACACATTTCTCTGCAAAATGTCTGTAATAGACTCTGACACATCACCCATATTAAAATTAAATTAAAGGAAAAGGGTATTTAAAACGGTTTGTTTAAGAATTATTCAAGGTCATCAAGGCAATACTCTACAGAACACAGCTGGCTCTGTCAGGGGGCCCCCTAACAGGCTGGGGCCCTGAGCCAGAGCCCACTTTGCCCATGCCTTAAAACGTCTCTGGGCATAGTGTCTGGCCTCACTAGACGCATCCCATTGCATGCCTTGTAAAAGCGAAAACAGTCAAAATACATTTACAACAACATTCATGAATCACAATGAAGGGGGGAGACCTTTTTACCTCCCCTTTTTCCTTGCGATGCAAAAGGGATCGCAATGTGCGATTTGCAACTTAAAATTGTAATTTGGAATTGAAACGTACTGTTGTGCATAGCGATTACTGACAGTCCTTTTCAATGGCTGTGTGATAAAAAGTTTGAGAATCATGTTTTTTATATCATGCGCATGAACAGAGTGGGCTTTGGGTCAGGCCCGCTCAGCTTTTGGCTTCTCTGGCCGGTGCTTGCTTGAAATATCACAGCACAAACTGTTGCCAAGGTGCATTAAATCAGTGTTCCAAAGGGTACAACTCTGCTGTAGCCACATCGGTGAAACAGCAAATTTCAAAGGGTATACATTGTAAAAGAAAAAATAATTATACAAAACGTATTAGTTTTTGCATTTATAAAAGGGCCAGTGTGCAAAAGGCCAAAAAATGAAGTGCTTAAAACTATGGTGGAAGGCAACCACCAACACGCTGTATTACCAACATCAGTAGACTTTGTCAAAACCACGTGACGATAATATTGCACATCACAATGTATACAATTTACAAGTTTGGAAATGAAGTCTCAAACCAATAACAATGCACTTCTCTTACAGTAGCCCCAGTGACGCTCTGGATCAGTAGACTGTACTCCCTACTATGCAGTTGTTATAAACAAAAGGAAATATATATAGACTTAAATTGCCAGTTTGTATGTCCATTGCATAGGCCAATGCAAACCACAGATTACTATATAGATAATAAATGCAAGAATAGAAGCCTGGAAAATAAGTTGTACAGCTAGACATAATGCTACAAACAGCATAAATACACTGGGAGTCCAAAACCATGAATATCAATTAAAACAAATATAAGTATCACATACAGAAAATATACAGGGAAAGAATGTAATAATTTCATGGAAAATAATTCAACACTTCAACAGTTCATAAATACAAATCACAACTCCAGCAAATCTCATTAAAAATATTGGACAAGTAATGAAGCCATTCAGTGAAGGTCTAATTGTTGCCAGTTTATAAATTACTTCAGATTCTCGTTGATGTAATCTCAGTTCACGATTGCTTCCTCCGAGATATCTTTCTGGCTATGCAGGAAATTGAGTTTTTGGATTGGGGCGGTGAGAACCCTTCTCAAGCAGAACCCAAAATCCCTGCCAGGGTAAGCCATGGTGAATCACAAAAGTTACTAAATTATCCTGTGTTAAACCCTCTGGTAGCTTGGCACAACAGGGGTCAACTTGAAAGCAATGTATTAAGTATTTATGCAGCACTCAAACAGTAATAAAGTGAACAAAAGGAAAATCCCATATAACAATTAAAAAAAAAAATTTAAATAAATAATTCAATACCTAAATGAATCAAATCCAATTAGTAGAACTGAAGTTATGAATTTTTCAATTTTTTGTGAAAAATAGCACCTAAAGGATCAGATGGCCAACTGCAGACATCTTGACGCACAAGATCGGGACATAGTCAAAACGTATGGCGGACTGTGATGGAGTGCAGTTAGGATACACAAGGTGGATTGCGCCTGGAATCGTTTTACCTTTGGACTTAGAGGAATTTTGGAAGAAAAATGCCTGAGAAGATGGCAGAAACTGTCTTCCCTGTGCAGAACTCCTGGGATCACCCCAGACGTGTGGCCATGGAAATGAGCAACTGCTTCTCTATGGTCACTTCAAACCAGTTTAATTTCACGTACAATACAAATTTGGCCCACTCCTAGCTCTCTCCAGAGGAACCATTTCTTTTCAGCCATGAATCTTACTAATATACTCTAAGCTAAAACTGTGCACCACATTGGGAATGTAAAATCCTACACCGCATGCTAGCTAAGGTATGACAGTTCCATGAAAAAAGTATGGATAACATTAAGGAGGGAGATGTGTGAAAGTCATGCATAAAGCACTAATGACTGAATTGTAGAAATGTAAATTAGAGAGCCAGGATCGGATCACAACACATTTGTGACTGGTGCTATTTCATGTTCTTGGTGGTATGCAAGGCATTGCTTGGTGCAAAAATCTTTTAAAATGGTAACATGAAAGCAGAATTCTGGAGGAGGTAATATATGAAGAATGTTTGCACATAATTGTTGTGTGGCATTTTGTTAAGGTGGTGATGTGTTGTTGCTTTTTTGTGCTGTTGTGCTTTTTCAGCATTATTGCAAATTGGTGGTGTTGTACACTAATGCAGCATTAGCACTGTCTAATGTGGTAAAACAGCGCTGTTCAAGCACTTTAACCATTTAAAACATGAGTCGCTCCAACAGTCTTGCAGACACATGTGTTGAATTTGCACCAGTTCTCCCCTCATATGATACAACTTCAAGACTTGCTGTTCTGTTTTACAAACTAAACACTTGTAGTGTATGTTAAGATACAATGAGCCATATCACATAAAATGACCACTGGAATCACCAAGTTAGGACATAGTGTCTTCCACAGTTTCAGGCTGACTGCAGTTGAAGATATAGAGAAGCGCTATTTTACCTCATTAGACAGACGTAAACGGTTGCTTGTCCCAAATACTGTCAAAGCCTATGAGCCTTTTAGCTGGATATAGCAACATTTGTTGACATATCTAAAGAAGCTTACAGAACATAACAAAATAATATACACAAGGGATTATAACACAACTAAAACATAACAGGGTACCAGTGGCGGCTGGTGACATTTGAAAGAGGTAGGGCGTAAAATGTGCGGTGGAGAGTACCGTGGCGAGCGAGCTCAGCGAGCGAGCCAAAATCGCCATAAGGAGGTTTCGGGGAGGTTTTCACCCCGAGAAAATTTTGAAAAACAGTGGGCAAATGGTGCATTTTCAAGCAAATTTGAGAAAGCAAGAAGGTTAAAAAAGCAATTGTGAAAGTACAGTTATTACATTAATAAAGAGATGTCAATGTCATATAATAACATAGGTAGTTGCTTATTCAGTATAAGCACAGAACTTCATAACAGACTCGAGATGACAATGCTGAGTACCATTCATACATAGCACATTTGCCATCAAATGCTCTTTGTTGAAGCATTCACCTTATCTGTTTGATCTCGTAAAAAGTAAAGCAGTGGCAGCTGGTGATTTTAAAAGTGTAAAAAGTTAGCCCCAAGTGAGCCCAACCGATATAAGTCAAGATCAGGGGAAGGGGGATCTTCCTTTGAAAATTTTGAAAGAAAGAAAGGGCAAATAGTGCATTTTAAGCTAATTTAGACAAAAAAAATGAAAAAGCAATAAAGTCTAGACCACATATAGGGTGCAGGACAACTGAGTTGTTAATGGCATTATTGTAAGGAGGGAGGCTGAACACTTCTAGTAAAGTACACCTGCACCCCTGTAAGCAGTCTAGGGACATAGGGGTCGATTCCGATTCGGGCCGGAAAAAGCACCGACCGACTCGGATCCGGAAAAAATACCGACCGACACGTACCAGTGGCGCCCGACACGCCAAGTACGATGCAAGCCGCGATAAATCCGACCGACACGTCAGGAAACCAAGCCGACCGACCGAGCCGCTCGGAAAATAGCAATCCGGCCGGAAAAACACGCGAATCCAACCGACCGACACGCACCCGGAACAAATCCGACCGAATCGTACCCGCCAACTCCAACCTGCAAAGTACGATGCAAGGCGCGAAAAACACGACCGAGTCGGACGGAGGACAAGCCGTACGACCGACACGCATACAAAACCGAGCCGAAGCAACACAATACACCGCGACCGACGCGTACGCAGCATACAAAACTGCACAAACACAGCGTGAACGAAACGGAAAACACCGTACGAGACCAATGCAGGGTCCGACTCGGTCACAAGAACGTTTCCAACATACACAAACAGCACAAAGGAAAAATCAACCAAAAAAAGGCCAAACAAGCAATTACCAAGCCAATAAATACTGGGGGGGGTGGGGACAGAGAACAAAGACACACCAACAACTCCACCTATATAAAGGACACAAATCACTACCATGAGCCTTTGCAAATGCCATTCCACTGCCAGCACCCAAGAGAAAGCAACCACACACCCACAGCTCATCCCTCACACAAGCCACACACCAGCAGCACACCAACAAATACCTACCTCACATACACCCAGCACAACACACACCCACACACCCTCACCTGCACACCAACACACACATCACCCACTATCACCACCCATCACCATGCCCCCCAAGAAGAATCCCAAGTTCCTAGATAGTGAATTGGAAGTCATGGTAGACGAGATCCTCAGGGTGGAGCCACAGCTGTTTGGCACTCTGGTCCAACAGACCCCCATGTCGCAGAAAACCAAGATGTGGGAGAGGATCATCAACAGGGTGAACGCCCAATCACCATGTCGGCGCACAAAGACCGACATCCAGAACAGGTGGTATGACGTGCGCAGGAGGGTCCGGGAGCTGCTCAAGAAAGACTACCACCTGAGCCAATACACCGGCAGTGGCCCTCCTGCCAAGCCAGTATACCTCAGGCCCTGGGAGGAGAAGGTGCGGGCCATCCTTCCGCCAGTGAGCGTATATGGACTAGAGGACATCCCAGAGCCTGGTGAGTACACAACAAATGTACACAATAAACTGCCACAAAACACACACATCACTGTCAAGGGGAGAGTCAAACCATGCACTCATAGCAATTACACAGCAACTAGAACAGAATCATCCCAAAATGTGTATGTCAGTCAGATAAACACAACACATGCCATCAAAAAAGTCACATCCAACTGTGCCAACACATGTACAAACACAACCACAACTACAGCTAGGCAGTGGCACAAATAGAACTAACACACACATCCACACATGTAGCCACCACAACAACACCAACACACAGTGAAGACCACTCAAAGGAAGGAATTCTGTGTATGCTGGCCAAGTCAGTGTAGCCAATAGCATCATGGGAGTCGCAGTCACACATATTGCCCCCCCACAACTGTCCCATCAACACCACCCTGAACCATGCTCACATCACAGGGAGTGGAGAAGGACTCACAAGATGGCTGACACTGGCTACTGCTGTGGGGAGCACAAGGCCCTGCTGCCAACTGTGCACCAACAAACAGCAGGACACCACTGACTGACATCCTGAGAGACAACTTACACTCCCTGCAATGCAAGCACGTTCCATGGTGGGATATCTGGCTGGCTGGCTGGGTGGGAAGGGGGACTTGCAGCACTGACCATAGTCACCAGCACCTCCCCTCACACCCCCCCAACACAAACTCCACAGTACCCACCTGGTAGAATGCAATGCCCTCCATCCTAACACAAGATCCCACAAAGCACCACCACCCTGGGTTATGTTGTGTGAAGCACAGGGACACTCTTGGGACTCTTAGCCAAACAACTGCCAGGACAACACTCCCAGCCATCCTGTCAGCACAGCCAGCCCACCCCACAGGGAAGCAGAGTCAAAAGGAAGGAAGCATGGGCATGCTGGGAAGGGGGTGGAGGCAATAGCATGATGGGAGTCGTAGTCACAGACATTGCTCAGCCTCACAACTGGCCCATCAACACCACCCTGAACCATGCTCACATCACAGGGAGTGGAGAAGGACTCACAAGATGGCTGACACTGGCTACTGCTGTGGGGAGCACAAGGCCCTGCTGCCAACTGTGCACCAACAAACAGCAGGACACCACTGACTGACATCCTGAGAGACAACTTACACTCCCTGCAATGCAAGCACGTTCCATGGTGGGTTATCCGGCTGGCTGGGTGGGAAGGGGGACTTGCAGCACTGACCATAGTCACCAGCACCTCCCCTCACCCCCCCCCCCCAACACAAACTCCACAGTACCCACCTGGTAGAATGCAATGCCCTCCATCCTAACACAAGATCCCACAAAGCACCACCACCCTGGGTTATGTTGTGTGAAGCACAGGGACACTCTTGGGACTCTTAGCCAAACAACTGCCAGGACAACACTCCCAGCCATCCTGTCAGCACAGCCAGCCCACCCCACAGGGAAGCAGAGTCAAAAGGAAGGAAGCATGGGCATGCTGGGAAGGGGGTGGAGGCAATAGCATGATGGGAGTGGTAGTCACAGACATTGCTCAGCCTCACAACTGGCCCATCAACACCACCCTGAACCATGCTCACATCACAGGGAGTGGAGAAGGACTCACAAAATGGCTGACACTGGCTACTGCTGCGGGGAGCACAAGGCCCTGCTGGGAACTGTGCACCAACAAACAGCAGGACACCACTGACTGACATCCTGAGAGACAACTTACACTCCCTGCAATGCAAGCACGTTCCATGGTGGGATATCCGGCTGGCTGGGTGGGAAGGGGGACTTGCAGCACTGACCATAGTCACCAGCACCTCCCCTCACACCCCCCCCAACACAAACTCCACAGTACCCACCTGGTAGAATGCAATGCCCTCCATCCTAACACAAGATCCCACAAAGCACCACCACCCTGGGTTATGTTGTGTGAAGCACAGGGACACTCTTGGGACTCTTAGCCAAACAACTGCCAGGACAACACTCCCAGCCATCCTGTCAGCACAGCCAGCCCACCCCACAGGGAAGCAGAGTCAAAAGGAAGGAAGCATGGGCATGCTGGGAAGGGGGTGGAGGCAATAGCATGATGGGAGTGGTAGTCACAGACATTGCTCAGCCTCACAACTGTCCCATCAACACCACCCTGAACCATGCTCACATCACAGGGAGTGGAGAAGGACTCACAAGATGGCTGACACTGGCTACTGCTGTGGGGAGCACAAGGCCCTGCTGCCAACTGTGCACCAACAAACAGCAGGACACCTCTGACTGACATCCTGAGAGACAACTTACACTCCCTGCAATGCAAGCACGTTCCATGGTGGGATAACTGACTGGGTGGGTGGGTGGGTGGGAAGGAGGTCTGGCTGTCAACCAAACACAATCAATGCAGACCATGTTCACACCCCAGAGAATACATAGAAATGCCCAAATAATGCAGGACAATGTGCCACACCAATATCAACCCCTGACTGTGACGACTTAGGACAATACAATGTACAGGCCCGCACCCCGAGGCACAGTCACAACTGTCAGGTGTGTCAACCACTGATGCCTGCAGAAACATGACATACATTGTTTGTGTCTCCCAAAAACAGGTGATGATAGGGACACAGCAGCAGACGCTGAGGAGTCCCAGTCCCAGGCTCAAGAGGATGCCGAGCTCACTGGCGTCGTACAGCCTCTGTCCTCCTCGGACGATGAAGAACAACCTGGCACATCCGGTGCAAGTCAACATGCTGCACCAGCAGGACCACCAGCTGCAGCACCAGCAGGTCCACCAGCTGCACCCCCTGCACCCACCCCTCCAACGACTGTCACCACGAATACCATCCCTGCCGACATGGACAGAATAAGGAACAACACCAGCGCAGTGACCCTGGACCAACCTGGGGCCATGGACACCACCACCACCACCAACCCCCGAGGTGGACCAGGGTTATCTGTGCGTGCAACTGCACACACTGCACATGTCAGCAGGGGTGGTGGGAGGGGTGGGAGACAGAGGTCGCTGCTTGCAGACGTTGCTGGTGTGCATGAAGACCCACAACTGGTACGCATAGCTGATGCGTACCAGTCCAGCACCGGAGAGCTCAGCCAGGTAGTGGGGCTCCTCAGAGACATCAAACAGCAGCAGGCTGCCCATCATGCCCGCTTGGACTCCCACATGTCCCATGTGGAGTCACACATGTCACGTGTGGACTCCCACATGTCACGTGTGGACTCCCACATGACCCGCGTGGAGTCCAAGTGGGATGTACTACATGAGATGACGGCGGTGCACAGGGACATTTTACAATGCCTCCGCCAGATGAACAGCAACCAGTCCACACCTCCCTGTGTGCCAACAACATCTGGTACCGAACAAACTGCAACTGCCACAGGGAGGGAGGAGGACTCTGGCGGAGAGTCCCCTGCACCGCAGCAGCCTGCACTTGAGGGCCCCCCCCCAAGAAGAGGGGTCGTCCGAGGAGGGGAAAGTGAGAGGCTGATGGCCAAGCGCAACTCCCAGGAAGCCTGAACCTGTTCTGGATTTTCGCCTTTGTGCACAGACTGTTCACCCTGTTGATGGCAACACTACTCCCACACATTGCATGGGGAGTACAAGTTGGAACAATGTGTCAGACAACTGTGGCCCCGATACTGGGGATCCTGTCTACCTGGACTTTCTATTCATCTAGGAACTTGGGATTGCAAGATTCATGTACAGCACAATCCATCCTATGCACTATTATCACAGATGTATCACAATAAACACAATAATACACCATACTTGCCTCTGTCGTGATTCCAACGTGGGTGCTGTTATGGGGATGATGAACAACAAAATTACACTGTGTATGCGAACTGCAACAGCAAGGACAACACAGGCATGTGAGTACAGGCAACGTGACACATATGAGGGAGACACACCACCAGGGCTACACAACACATACACACCTAGGCCATCTGACTCATTGCCTACACTGATGTTGCCAGGGAAGACGGTGCAATGCACAGACACCACACCCATTCCCAGTTGTAGTCAAGTAGCCCACAGGTGCAGTAAGCAAATGGCAGTCAAATGTGTGACCACAGACAACGCACATCACTAAGTGAAGCACAGGTTTATTACACAGTAGCAACATGCCGTAACCACTACAGATGCAAGGTAACCCCACCTGGTAGCGGGCACACAGTCAACAACTGTAGACAGAAGGAAGTCCATGGGTGTGGCGCACATCACCTGTAGGGACACAACAGCTACCAGCCTGGATGTGCAATCACGTTGTCGGTGGACACAGTTGACCAAACGAATCTGAAAGTACCCTGTGAAGGACAGAAATGACACACAGTCAAAAGCAATGGAGTACAGGACAGAACAGCAAAACTCATGCACAATACATGTTACAAGATACCCACCCAGAACCAAGTTAGCATGTGAACACTGTTGGGGAGTACAGCCCACCTGTAAGCACACATCGCAACACACATCCAGTCAAGTAGCCCATGGACACACTCCAACAGCACCAGAGCACCACCCACACATCATGCCAACTCACATCATTGACATGACACCTCAGGATACTCACATTCAGCTAAAGAAGTTGGTGATGAGCTGTGTGCGGACATCACCATCACCATCATCATCATCATCGTCACTGGCATCGTGTTCCAGGCCAGGATCCTCCACAGGTGGCGGATGTTGGTCATCGTCATCCTGGATGAGAGGCAACTCCTTCCGCACTGCCAGGTTGTGGAGCATGCAGCAGACGATGATAATCTTGCACACTTTCGCAGGGGCATATGGGAGGGACCCTCCGGTCTTGTCCAGGCAGCGGAAGCGGCTCTTCAGGAGACCAAAGGTCCGCTCAATCACTCTCCTGGTCCGACCATGTGCCTCATTGTAGCGCATCTGGGCAGGTGTCACAGGGTTCCTGAGGGGTGTCAGCAACCACGGCATGTTGGGGTATCCCGAGTCACCTACGGACAGACAAGTGCACATCAGCTGACTTGGAAAAGTGGGCGGAATACTACAGATCAGATCACACACAATGGCACAAAGTCAGTACACACCGACAAGCCAGGCACGCTGGTTCTGCATCTGTGCCATCAACCTGGGGATGCGACTACTCCTCATCACAAAGGCATCGTGTGCTGAACCAGGGAAACGGGCACACACGTGTGTGATGGTCATGTCTGCAAGACACACCACCAGTGCATTGACCGAGTGGTAGTGCTTGCGGTTCCTGTAGGCCTGCTCCTGGGCCTGTGGTGGTACCAAAGCCACATGTGTCCCATCAATGGAGCCAATGACATGCGGCATCCTCCCCAGGGCATAAAAGTCACTCTTCACGTCAGTGAGTCGTCGCAGTCTAGGGAAATAGATGTACCGGTTCAGGAAGAGCAACATTGCCGCCAAGAAATCGCGGAGCACACGGCTGAACATGGTCTGTGACATCCCACCAGCAGACGCCACAGTATGTTGGAAGGTACCGGTGGCAAAGAAGTGTAGGGCTGCCATCACCTTCACCTTGGGGGTCAGCGCTGTAGGATACGGCCGGCCAGGCTGCAAATGTGGGGACAACTGCACTGCCAAATCCTCAATCAGCTGCCTGGTGAAGCGGTACCGTCGGATGCTGTCCCGTTCCACCATCGTTGCCAGGTCTGGGAATGGCCGATGGACAGCAGGAGCCCTGCAGTGCAGAGGAGAAGTAAGCAAGATCGTCAGTCACCCCACATATGCGGCATTGAACACACTCAAGATCCCAACATACATCATCATGAGGCACAACTACATGAAGTGTGCAGTACCGGAACGACATGTATGGTACATACATGGCCAACATCTGTCAACACGGTCCTACAGGTGGCATCAATTTGTCCCAGGTTGGCCCATTGGATATCATGATGCTGTGTCACAGTCACCCCCCAGTGACATGTGAGGACAGATGTGCCCCAGGCACCACAGCTCAACGACAGGCACATTCCCAGGGACCCTGTAATGCCACATGGACACTGGCATCACCTGGAGTATCATGTGTACACCACAACAAAACAAACATGACCCCCACAGGTAGTGGCCACACTTGCCATGGCAGGAGAGCCATGGACGTCTGTGACACACACGCACAACATCAGAGTCCATGCACACACAACGTGGATGTGGAGACTGTCTCCCATTGTGCACATGAAATCAGAGACATTGTAAACACTACATGCACAAAGACTGTGGAGGGCCATCACTATTGTGCCACTGGGACACCCTGGCTCAAACATACCGTCCCACATGGGACTCACGGGGTATGTGACATGACATACACAAACACCACTGTGAAATGTGACCATGGCACATGCACAGATATGAACAGTTGCACATCACAGTGGTCACGTACACGTAACACCCAGGATCCTGTCCCCATTAACACGTGCACAGCCTGGGGGTGGCTGCCCACAGGTGACACCCACAGGACAAAATGTACACCAACATACACACAATAGGAAATGCAGCCTTACATGCCTTATGATAAGGTTTGGACAGGCTGTCGTGATGTAGGTGTGCCCCTCACTCCCTGGGAGCTATCTGTGGCTGGCATATGTCCATCTGAGACAGGCATGCTGACATATGCCAGTCACATGTACAGTGATGCGTTGAACAGCAATGGACCGATCGGTGCCTCCGGCCGGCCCATTGCTTTCAATGTGTGCGGGTACGCGTTGTACCCCTGTGCGCGTTGTACTGCAATGGACCGATCGGTGCCTCCGGCCGGCCCATTGCATTCAATGTGTGCGGGTACGCGTTGTACCCCTGTGCGCGTTGTACTGCAATGGACCGATCGGTGCCTCCGGCCGGCCCATTGCATTCAATGTGTGCGGGTACGCGTTGTACCCCTGTGCGCGTTGAACAGCAATGGACCGATCGGTGCCTCCGGCCGGCCCATTGCATTCAATGTGTGCGGGTACGCGTTGTACCCCTGTGCGCGTTGTACTGCAATGGACCGATCGGTGCCTCCGGCCGGCCCATTGCATTCAATGTGTGCGGGTACGCGTTGTACCCCTGTGCGCGTTGTACTGCAATGGACCGATCGGTGCCTCCGGCCGGCCCATTGCATTCAATGTGTGCGGGTACGCGTTGTACCCCTGTGCGCGTTGTACTGCAATGGACCGATCGGTGCCTCCGGCCGGCCCATTGCATTCAATGTGTGCGGGTACGCGTTGTACCCCTGTGCGCGTTGTACCTCAATGGACCGATCGGTGCGCACCCATTGACAATGGGCTTGCCTGGCAACGGACGCGTTTTCGAATATTCGAACGAGTCGGTTGCTGGAAAATCAGTTGGTCACCCACAACAATGTTGCAAAATCATGTATGTCATGAAGTTGAAATTTTGAAGGATGCTGTGGGCGTGTTTTGGTGCTGCTATTCCATGGATTGGCCAGATTCAGAAGATGCAAACGACTTGGACCTATCACTTTGGACACAAGGGACAGTATCTGCCTCTCCAGCACATATATATTGCTGCATGTTCCCCTGAGAGCCCACTTGCCTGCACTACATGCTCCAGGACGACATCTGCCACTGCACTGCTGCTGTCTCTGCCCCTCTGGACCCTGCAATGGCACGTACTGTGGAGAGAGCCCCAGCCTTCAGCCTTGAAGAGAACCAGGCCCTGCTGGACAGCCTACTTCCACAGTACAGCAAGCTGTATGGGACACCAGGGGAGCAGGTGAGTGTTCTGTGCACTGCCTTTCTGAATGTGCATTTTGTCTGACTAGCAAGGCTGAGAGTCAGCACACCACTGGCTAGCAGGCTCACTGAGTAGTTGTCACCCCCCATAGTGTGTAGTGACTTGCACTGGACAGGTATGGTGCAGTGACAGTGCTTCTGAACAGGGTTTTACTCCCCATGCTATGATACCATGTAGTGACTTCTGGAAAACTGTCCATGGGCAGCCGTGCACTGCCTGGGTACACCATGTGCCCCTGTGATTGCGACATGTATATGCAACTGTGTCATGCACGGATATGTTGCATGTGTAGTAATGGCCTTATCACTTTGTCATCCTGACAGGCTTCTGCCCATCGGAAGCATGAGATCTGGAAGGACATCGTCCGGGCTGTCCGGTCCGTGGGGGTCTACAAGCGCCGGATCCGCAACTGCCAAAAGAGGTGGCAGGACCTTCGGGGCTGGACCCGGAGGATTGCACGGGTCCAGCTGAAGCTGTCGCCTCCTCGCAGGAGGGCGGAACACGGACCCTGACCCCCACATGCTCAGGATCCTGGCGGTGGTCTTTCCAGACCTGGATGGGCAGCTGAAGGCCAGAGAGCAGCAAGGAGGGGTGAGTCAAAGACTGCACTGTGTACTCTGTCTAACATGTTATGTGCCCTCCTCGGGCCAGGTTGAACTGCCACAGTACAGCAGTCATGTTGTCCAGGAGCCATGTCCCTCTATTGTGCACTGCCCACTCCTCATCTGATACCCAGGTGTGGCCCTTACATGCAGGGAATTCTGTCACTTAGGACTGTGTCCTTGCAGTTTGCTTGACTCAAGGTGGGAGACAGCATCTGTTTCCCTGACTCTGTGGTGGGCATCATGGGTGGGTCCATTGCTTACACAATGCCTGTATTCTGACATGTATTCAGCGTGTTACTTTGATCTGTGGTCCAATTGCTGAGCTGATCCACCACATGTGGCTGGGGTACCTGGCACACACCCATGCTGCGGGTGGGAACAATGTTTGGGCCCCAGGAGTATGTATATGACGTGTGTCACACATACTTAGCCAGCTGCCTACAGTCCAGGGCTCATCCCTCATTCATGTGGGGCTGGACAGTCATGCCTACTCCAGGCCATACAATACACTCTGTACTCCCACTCCCGTGTATCAGAGGACACATTGTGCACAGTGATTTGACCCCTCAGGTGTCTGCCTCTGTGTCAGTGTGCTGTGGATTAGTCGCCAGGACTGCTGTGGAGTTTCTTGGTAGGGGCTCAGCATGCCACTGGAGATGTGACCATAGGAGACGATACTTGTGTGACACATAGGTGTCTGATCAGCTGCCCATGCAGACTGGGGCATGTAAATGTGAAGTTCAGGCAGCTGTTCCCCATGCACAGCAGAGTGTGAGGGGCTCAGGTTCAGAGGGTAGTGTCACAGGTCTCCCATATGTCCAATAGGTATGACCTGGACAGATGAGGGTTAAGAGGATGTGTTGTGGGGGGGATGTACATGTGCACTTGTGCAGCTCCAGGACTTGCATTCCCCATGACCTACTATTGTGACACAGTGCAGAGTGTTGTTGTCTGGCTGCAAAGTCATACATCACTGAGACAGTGATGTATGACTTTGCAGTCATGCCTCCGCCATGGCATGTGTCTACTGATTGGTGATCCTGCAGGGGAGTGACATGTGCTACATGCACACCATAGTGGCGCTGGCTATCAGGACATGGGTGCATCATGGTGTCTGTCGCTGGTATGCATCACATGCATTTCCTATTTGACTCTGGGCATCCCTTACATCCGTAAACCTGTACTGACTCAGTGGCAAGAGCTGTGATGTGTCCACACCGTGTCCTCTGCACTGTCCAACTACTGTGTACTTGGTGCATGTGTCAACACTGGGGTGTTGCAATCCAACAGACACCAGACAGATGGGTGCAAGGCCATGTGGGATGTGAGTGCCATGCTTGGCATCAGACTGACAATTGACTTCTCCTGTTCAATTAGGGCACTTTTAGCAATGTACAACTAATGATGCCAGGGCTTGCTCTGTAATGTGCTGTGCTCACAGTGGTGTGTGCGTTTGGTGCAGGTGACTGATGTCTGTCTGTTTCCCCATTGTTTGCAGATACATCCACGGCCACGGAAGGGGACAGCTCCACGGACCAGGAGGAGCCGGAGAGCCAGACTGGGTCAGCAGCCGAGGAGTGGTCGGAGGGACCCAGTGGCACGGAGGGCGAGGGGAGCCACACCGAGGAGTCCTCAGCAGCATCCACCTCAGCTGAGGACCAGAGCAACTCGGAGGATGACTCCCTTGTGGAGGCGGGTGTCAGCAGCCACCACACCCCAGCTAGTGTTGCTGTCCCCGCCACCACCAGCACCACCACCGCCCTCCCATCGGCTCCCATTCCCCAGGTCCGTGGAGGCTCCCATGTCCGGGAGCGTGTCTCCTTTGGGCCAGGCACCGCACCCCCTGCCCCTGTGTCCCCTGCTGCCCTGAGTGAGGAGTCTGTGTACCTCCTTCGCCAGCTCCATGTAGGGCAGACAGCCATGCTGAGTGTCCTCCATGCGCACACCGCGCTGTTGACTCAGCTGGTGTCGTTCATGGAGGGCATCTCATCGGGCATGTCTGACCTACAGAGGGGCAATAGGTCCATGGACTCCTCCCTGACGGCAGCAGTGTCCCTCCTCAAACGGTCCCTCACCCCTCCTGCCTCTGCTCCATCCACACTCCCCAGCACCTTACCCATCCCAGGCACACACACACTGGCACAGGCACACACCAGCACACACACATCCAGCACACTGACACACACGCCAATGACAAAACGCACACGCACGCACATTCAGGGGACTGAAGCCAGACTCACAGGGGATGGGGCCCTGGAACACACACACGCATCCACATGCACTGCGCAGTCCTCAGTTCCCTCTCCCTCCAAAGCACCCTCCCTTGCCTCACCTGCAACCCCAAAGTCACAGCAGCTCTTCCTCTGTGACCTCGGCCTCTTCCCCACCGATGAAGCTGCTCCAGCATCCCGGGGGAAGAGGAAGCCCACCCACACGGAGCAGAGTGCCCCTCGCCCCCGGACACCCTCCCCCAGGCGCAGACGGACTGAGGCCCCCACCCGCAAGTCCCCCGGAGTGCTAAGAGCAAGACCCCGCCACCACCCTGCAGCTCAGGCACAAGGTCTCCGTCCTCCATCCCTCAGGCCCCCACTGCACAGGTGCCCCCACCACACCCTGCCCCAGGTTCCCCCACCCACAGATATACCATCCCCAAGATGCTCCGGCCTTCTCCCCCTGCCACTTGCTCTCCCAGCACCACACCCCCCGCTGCGCTTGTCTGTGCCACTGATGTGGTGAGGGTGTCCCCCCCTCTGTCCAACCCACCTTGCCTGTTCCCCATTCTCCTCCCCTGGAGGTAGGCACTGCAGTGGAGTCCACTACCGCCCTGTCTGACTTGGGCACTGCAGTGGCGGACCTGTCCACCCCATCTGCAGGGTCCACTGCAGTTGTGCCGGCACCCACGACATCTGTGTCATGCCCCCCAGTTGTGCCGGCACACACCATGTCAGACACCTCCACTGCAGTTGTCAGTGGCTCTCCTGCACCCACCACCCCTTCCCTGACTCCCCCTGGTGAGCCCTGATCCTGTCCCTGCGGTGCCTGGCCTGCCCCCCGGTTGCCCCTCCTAGTGGATTGTCCCTGGTATTGTGCAGGCATGCGTAGGGTGACATCTGCCAGTGTCACCCTGTTTGAACTTTGACAATGGACTGGCCATTGGCCTTTGCTCTTTTTTCAGGACTTCGTTTGGCCTCAACACATATGCTGAATAAAGCAACTTTCTTTTCTCTAGTGCTCATGCTTCAGATGTACATGTTGTTGGTGCAGCTAACCATGCCCTTGCTGCAGTGATGGTGATATCTGGTCTCATGATTATGAAGTGTTACTGTGCAGGAACCCATGTGGTCCAGGGGGAATGTGTCCTATCATGTGGTGTATCCATGTCATCAATAGCAGCATCTGAGGGTGTCATGTGTTCAGTATTTGGCAATGGGTTTCCTACTTACATTGGCAATTTCATATCTGTGGCTTCCACCCCTGCACATCTGTTGTGCCTGCCATCGTTGCATTTGTCTACTTCCCTGACCGTGTTGCCATCTCCAGTGGACATGCAGGTTTGGGCATCAATGGGGAGGGACTCATCCGTGTAGTCAGTGCAACATTGCTATACAAGTGTGTTGGATCTGTGCTGATGATTCCGTTGGCACATCCATGACCAGGCTGATGTGATGGGAGCCCTCATTTGGTGCTAATTGTTGATTGTGTGACCAAGTGCTCAGCTGACATGATGGGGCCCTACTGAGGCAACATATGGCACAGCTTTCCTCACACAGGAGTGGAGTCCCCTCATGGCAGTGTGTACACGTGTGACATTGCCTGCGCCCAAGGTGTGTGTTGTATGTGCATGTCTGTGTGTTCACTTCCATTCATCTGCGCATGCTGTGATCCCTAGTGTTGTACCTGTTTGTGATGCTTGCTGACTTGAGCTATGTTCCCCCAAAGTCTTCTCCCTGTGTTCTCTGTGATGTGGGTGCATGGCACATTACTGGTCATCAGGGTGTCACCCATAGGTGTGTTTGCTGTCAGGGCAGAGTTTGTGTGCTGACGCAGATGGGTCACAGTCAGGTTTCCCTTTGGCACTTGTTGTTTGCCCCTGTCATGTGATTTCCAGTTTGTGTTATCTTTCAGTGATTGTGACACGTTGTGTGTGTGACTGCTGGCACTCCTTAGGGTCCGGGCTGCAATGTTGGTTGTTGTCTATGTGTGTTCTTTGTGGGTGACCTTGGCTTCTTCATTGGTGTGTGACTGTGGCTGGGATCCCATTGGTCGGTGTGGTATTGCCGTCATGTCCATGTACAGAGTAGTGTGCAGTGTGTCAGACATTCAGGAGTCTTGTTGAGTGTCCATGTGTGATGTGTTTCTACACCTTGGTTCCCACCCACCACCCTGGAATAGTCATGGGTGCATGTGCAATGTCACCAGTGCATGTGTACTTCACTGCTGCACATTGTTGGAGGTCGAGGGGTGTGGTGTTGAGTGTGTGCAGATGAGAGTTGTTGCCCGGCTAGTCCCCTGCCTCCATGTTGGCCTTGGCTTACTGGCCATGCTGATTGATTTGTGCTTGTGTAGGTGTGATGGTAGTTAGTTGCTCAGGACACCTGACTGTGGTTCACAGTGTGAACGACATTTAGCTTTGTCATCACAGTGGTATTTTCTTCAGCCCAGGGTCACCACATTGTGGGGGCCCTGGGGGTGGTGCTGTGGTGTGTCTGTGACTTGCTGTGTCAGTTGTTGTTCCTACGTGCCTGTGTGACATGTGTGTTTTGTGCTCCCTCTCACCTGTCAATGCCTGCTTGCCCACATAGGGGATTTGGATCCATGAGTTAGCTTAGTGTGGCAGTGTATGCACATCTGTATGATTGGTATTCAGCTCTCCTCATGTGTTGTGTTGTTGCCTGGGGACACTGGCACCCCCACCCCTCACCTGCTGTGTATGATGACAGTGTTGGTCTGCCTGTTTGTGTTTGTGCATCTGCACCACTGCATTGGCATATCTTGGGTGTGCCATTGGCTGTATGTTGTTTGGTGTGTTTCCCCTGCTGTCCCTGGGACTCCTAGGTCATCGGTCAGCACAGTGATCATGGTTTGTGTGTCCCATTGCTGCCATGGTATGGTATCTGTTCACCTCACATCTGCTGTCTCCACAGGGTATCTGCATTTGTGTGCCCATTGGTGCAAATATGTGGTTCTGCATTCTGATGGTCACTTCTGTCATTGTGTCATTGATGACTGTTGACGGTCTCAGCCCCCATGGGTGTTGTTTGTCTGCACATGGCCAAAGGAATGTTTCATTTGCACTGCAGTATTTGGCTCCCCCAATTTATGTTGCAATGGGACACATACACTACTTTGCCACAGATGAGTTTTTGGTTCTGTGACCAGGAATGATCCATGCAGTTTGGCAGTTGCAGCTCTTTCTTTGTTAACAATTACCTTTTGGTCACTGTGATGATGAGGGTGTAGACCCCATTGCCACAATGGTCAAAATGTGCTTCAACTATGGACCCCACACTTACCTTTTGGTCACTGTGATGATGGGGGTTTAGACCCCATTGCCACAATGGTCAAAATGTGCTTCAGCTATGGACCCCACACTTACCTTTTGGTCACTGTGATGATGGGGGTTTAGACCCCATTGCCACAATGGTCAAAATGTGCTTCAACTATGGACCCCACCACTTGCCTTTTGGTCACTGTGATGATGGGGGTTTAGACCCCATTGCCACAATGGTCAAAATGTGCTTCAGCTATGGACCCCACACTTGCCTTTTGGTCACTGTGATGATGGGTTTAGAGCCCATTGCCACAATGGTCAAAATGTGCTTCAGCTATGGACCCCACACTTGCCTTTTGGTCACTGTGATGATGGGGGTTTAGGCCCCATTGCCACAATGGTCATGGGCTGCTTGCATTGTGGGTGCCACACACATATATGTGTGGCACATGTGCCTAGGGGGTCACATTGTATGTTCAATGTCATGTTCGGTGTTGTAGGCATTTGACACAGCCTGCTCACACGCTTGTCATGGTGGTGGGGGGATGTCTTAATCTTGCATTCCCTAGGTTGTGGTGTGCTTGTTGTGTCATGCATTGTCCATCCTATGAGTGGGGGTGGTAGTAGTGGTAGGCATCCAGCCCCCCTGGCTAAGGGTGGTAGTAGTGGTAGGCTTCCTGCCCCCTGGCTAAGGGTGGTAGTAGTGGTGGGCATCCTGCCCCCCTGGGTGAGGGTGGTAGTAGTGGTAGGCATCCTGCCCCCTGGCTAAGGGTGGTAGTAGTGGTAGGCATCCAGCCCCCCTGGCTAAGGGTGGTAGTAGTGGTGGGCATCCATGCCCCCTGGCTAAGGGTGGTAGTAGTGGTGGGCATCCTGCCCCCCTGGGTGAGGGTGGTAGTAGTGGTGGGCATCCTGCCCCCTGGCTAAGGGTGGTAGTAGTGGTAGGCATCCAGCCCCCCTGGCTA